>JARHVA010007680.1:512500-567500 GCA_037957365.1 Torreya grandis
AAACACCACTCTCTCTTGGATTAAACAACTCACAAGCCTTATGAAAGACTTAAAATAAAGAATATAACTCATAAATGTCTTTACACCATTCCATAAAACTAATTATAAACACCAAGGGTTAGATCTTAAACATTTATTCATGTTTTAGCTCTAACCATTGGTATTTTTTAATGTAGATTTTAAACATGAATAATTGTTTTAGCCCTTAAATCTTCTTAATAGCCTTTTGAATTAAATTTCAATAGTTATAGGTTACTCATATTAGTAATAAACCAATATTTGAAGCATAGTAAGGTGCCTCCTACATGTTGGAAGTACGAGGTGGTGCCATATACCATAAGCTACCTTGTATACCATAACCAAGGTTCTACATGGCATCATAGACCTTGAAAACTATATTATTATTATTATTATTATTATTATTATTATTATTATTATTATTATTATTATTATTATTATTATTATTATTATTATTATTATTATTATTATTATTATTAGTTTCTTAAAAGAGATAATCTCAGGATAATTTTACTCTTCTAGGCCTATGTAGGCCTAATTCAGTCTCTTGATTGGTTTTGGCTCAATACAAGCATAAAATGGTTTGATATATCTTCCATATGTGTGTACAAAAGTCATACAACATTGACAAACCTTTAGACAATACAAAAATAATTCAAATCTTTCCTTTTTGGTCTTAAGCCTCTTCTAGGCCTAATTTGCCTTCATAAAAAAGACTTATCTCAATTAAATTACCAAATTCATTGGATAACCTTCTAAATAAATTTATAATGACCTCAAAAAAAATATAATCTTATCTATAATTTTTGTAACCAAATAAAAAGGTAAATGATCAAATCTTCTATTTTCCAATCTCTCTAAGTGAACACCTTCAAGAACATAAAACATAGTCATTGATTTCTCTTTCCACATGGATTATTTTAGCTTAGAAATAGGTGTATTAATTTTTAAAAAACCATCTAGTAACCTCATGTAATGTTTTTGAACGTTTCACTAGTTGAATCTAAAGTTATGGACCTTTTTGTGAAGAAAACCCTATTCTAGGGTTTCACAGGCTTATAAAGACCCAAAATCTAGTTAAGGATTGTTCATAAAACCTAAAATATATGAAATCTTTATAACATCTTTCTAATGGTCTTAAGGACCTTCCTAAACTTATTCAAACCTTAAACCAAGCTCATGCAAAGTTGTACACATACTATAATTTACTACAAGGACTGTTGACACACATAAAAATAGGGTATAAAGGGGTTTCAAGAAAAATGATTTCAAATTAAAGACAAAATAAATAAATTTTTAATTGAATATATTTGATGCATAAAATAAAAATATGGACACACATTATTTAGATAACAATATATCTTTAATTGCAATAAGATTGCATTTTAACAATATACAAACCTTTGTTTTGGACTACAAATGAGCAAATTGAGCCAACTTCGATCATACATTATAGGATAACCATAAGGGATAGAGATGAGACATCTGATCCCACACTTATATGGATGAGTCCTACAAACAACCCAAGGAGGATTATCTGTAACCCAACATGGGTGAGATGTGACAATGAGTTTTCTCTCACAGCTAAATCTCTCTTAAAGGGCCAAAAGCTTATTAGTGGGGGAATATATTCTAGTGTTAGCCCAATCGATGAACCATATTTATGGAATTATTAATATGGGTGTTTTAATGTTATAAGATCCCTTGTCTAGTCTTGGTCAAGCCTTAAGAGTGAAATTTGTAGTTGACTAGACATATCCCTTAAGAGATTCTCCCCACCTTGAGTGTGCAAACTGATCCAAATTTAGTCACATGGTGTAGGAGAACCATGAGGTCTAGATATGAGTCATCAACTCCCACACTTGCATGTATGAGTCTTCTAAGTAAACCCACTAATATTATATGTAACTCTACATGGGTGAGACATGGAAATGAGTTTTCTCTCATAGCCAAGTCTCTCAAAATTGACTAAAAGTTGGTCAGTGGGGGCACATCTTGTGGCTCATTTGCCCAATCAATGAATAATATATGTATACATGTCTATATGGGAATTTTAAGGCTATAATGACTATTGTTTGGTCTTGGTCAAGCCTTGGGAGTAAAATTTATAGTTGACCAGATGCATCCCTTAGTGTACAAACTAAGCTAACTTTGGTCACACAATGTAGGAGAAATATGAGGGATGAATATGAGTTATTAGATAAAAAAAATTCATGGATAAGTCCTATAAGCAACCTTAGGAGGATTTTTAATAAATTGACATGGGTGAGACACAATAACAAGTTTTCTTTCACAGTAAAACCTCTCAAAATAGGCCAAAAGTTGGTTAGTAGGGGTATATTTTATGGGTCACTATCTTAATAGATAAATAATTTTCATGGACACATCTAGATGAGTTTTTTAATTCTTGAAAAACCATTATTCAGTCTTGATCAAGACCCAACAGTGAAAGTTTTAGTTGACTAGATGCATCCCTTAAGAGATTCTCCTTATTCTTGAGTATGTAAATTGAGCCAATTTAGTTATGTGTTATAAGAGAACCATGAGGGATAGAGATGAATTTTTATCTCCTAAACTTTCATATATGAGTCCTCTAAGAAATCCCAAAAGGATTCTCTATAATTTTACATAGGCGAGACATGGCAATGAGTTTTCTCTCATATCTAAATCTCTCAAAATGGATAAAAAGTTGGTCAGTGAGGGCATATCTTATGGATTGTTATCTCAATCAATGAATCCTATATGAATACATGTTAGTATGGGTGTTTTAAGGCTAGAATGGTTATTATATAGTCTTGATCAAGCCCTAAGAGCAAAAGTTATAGTTGACCAGACACATCCCCTTAAGAGATTATCCTCATCTTTGAGTGTGAAAATTGAGCCAAATTTAGTCATGGATTTTGGGAGAATAATGAGGGATAGAGATAATCCATCAGATCCCACACTTACATGAATGATTCCTCAAAGAAATCCTAGGAGGATTATCTCTAACTTGACAAAGGTGAGATATGAAAATGATTTTTATCTTGTAGTTAAATCTATCAAAATGGACCAAAATTTGGTAAGTGGGGGTCATATCTTATGGATCATTAACCAAATGAATGAATCATCTATACAAACACATCTAGATGGTCATTTTAAGGCTATAAATATTATTTTCCAATCTTGATCAAGCTCTAGGAGTGAAAGTTGTAATTGATCGAATGCATCCCTTAAGATAATCTCCTCATCCCTAAGTGTGCAAATTGATCTAACTTTGATCACATGGTGTAGGATAACCATAAGGAATAGATAAAAGTCATCAAATCCCATAATTTTATGAACAATCCCTATAAGCAACCCCAAGAGGATTATTTATAACTTGACATGAGTGACACATGGACATAGGTTTTCTCTCGCATCTAAATCTCTCATAGCAAACCAAAAGTTGGAAAATGGGGGGAATATTTTATGGCTCATTATCTCAATCAATGAATCATATGTGAAAACATACTTGGATGGGTGTTTTAATGCTATAATAGTCATTATCTAGTCTTGATCAATCCCCAAGAGTGAAATTTATAGTTAACCATATGCATCCCTTAAGAGATTATCCTCATCCCTGAGTGTGCAAATTGAGATAACTTCAGTTGTGTGTTGTAAGAGAACCATGAGAGATAGAAAAAATCCATCAACTCCCACACTTTCATGGATGAGTTGTCTAAGTAACCCTAGGAGGATTCTTTCTAGCTTGACATAATAATAGGTTTTTTCTCACAACAAAATTTCACTTAAAGGGATAAAATTTGGATAGTGGGAGGTATATCTTTTGAATCATCATCCCAATCAATGAACCATATATATAAACACATTTGAATGGTGTTTTAAGGCTAGAATGACCCTTTTTAAATCTTATATGGGACCTAAGATTGAAATTTGTAGTTAACTGGACACATCCCTTAAGATAATCTCCTCATCTTTAAGTGTACAAACTAAGAAAACTTCCATCATGTGTTGCAAGAGAACCATGCAAGATATATATGAACTATTAGATCTTATACTTGCATGGATGATATATATAAGAAACCCTAGGAGGATTATCTCTAACTAAATGTGAGTGAGACATGATAATGAGTTTTCTCTCGCATCTAAATCTCTCTTAAAGGTCCAAGAGCTTGTTAGTGGGGGAATCAATGAATGGTATTTGTAGACATGTTCAAATGGGTGTTTTAAGGCTGTAACATCCCTTTTTTGATCTTGATAAAGTCCTAGGAGTGAAATTTGTAGTTGACCAGATGCATCCCTTAAGATAATCTCCTCATCCTTGAGTGTGTAAACTGAGTGAACTTATATTACAAGTTTCATGAGAAATTTGAGGCTTAGAGACAAATTGTCAACTCCCACACTTGCATAGATAAGTCTTATAACCAACCCCAATTAGATTATATCTCACTCAACATGGGAGAGACATAGAAATGAGTTTTTTCTTGCATTGAAATCTCTCTTAAAGGGATAAAAATTTATCAATGGGGGGTATATCTTTTGGTTCATTTGCCCAATTAATGAACCATTTTTGCAAACACATTTAGATGGGTGTTTTAGGGATAAAACAACCATTGTATGATCTTGGTCAAGCCTTGGGGGTGAAATTTGCATTTGACCAGATGCATCCCTCAAGAGAATCTCCTCATCCCTAATTATGCAAACTACGCAAACTTTTATCATGCATTGTAGGAGAACTGTGAGGGATAGAGATGAAATTTTAGTTCCTACACTCGTATGGATGAGTCTTATAAGAAACCCCATGATTATTTTATATATCTTGACATGGGAAAGACATGATGAGTTTTATCTCATAGCCAAATCTCTTAAAGAAAACCAAAAGTTGGTTACTGGGGGGCATATCTTATGGGTCGTTATCCTAATCGATGAATTATCTATGCAAACATGTTTAGATGAGTGTTTCAAGGATAAAATAACTATTGTATGTTCTCATTCAAGCCCTAAGATCAAAATTTTTAGTTGACTGGATGCAACTATTAAGAGATTTTCCTCATCCCTTAGTGTGCAAATTGAGACAACTTCAGTCATGCATTACATGAGAATCATGAGGGCTAGAGATGAGTTGTCAGATGCCACACTTGCATGAAATAGTAATTTAAGTAACCCCAAGAGGATTCTCTATAAATAAACATGGGTGAGACATGGAAATTATTTTTGTCTCATAGTTAAATCTCTCAGAATAGACCAAAAGTTGGTTAGTGGGGGCACATCTTGTGGCTCATTATCCTAATATATGAATAATTTGTGTGGACATGTTTAGATGGTAATTTTAAGGATATAAATACCATTATTTGGTCTCAGTCAAGCCCCAAAAGAGAAAGTTTTAGTTAACCAGATGCATCCCTTAAGAGAATATCCTTGTCCTTAAGTGTGCAATTTGAGCCAACTTCGATCGTGTGGTGCAAGAGAACTATGAGGGATAGAGACAAAACATTATCTCTAAAATTTTTATCAATGAGTCCTATAAGAAAACTTAGGAGGATTATTTATAACTTCACATAGGCAAGACATGGCAATGAGTTTTCTCTCATAGACAAATCTCTCATAATGGACCAAACATTGGTCAGTGGGGGGAATATATTGTGGCTCACTTTCCCAATAAATGAATCATATGTGTGGACACATCTAGTGGACATTTTAAGGCTATAATGGTCATTGTATGGTCTTAATCAAGCCCCAATAATGAAATTTTTAGTTGATAAAATACATTTCTTAAGAGGTTCTCCTCATCTATGAGTGTGCAAACTGAGCCAACTTTAGCCATGTATTATAGGAGAATCATGAGGTATAATGATGAGCCATCAAATTTCACACTTACATGAACAAGTCCTCTAGGAAACCCCAAGATAATTATTTATAACTCAATATGAATGAGGCATATCAATGAGTTTTCTCTCACAACCAAATCTCTCTTAAAAGGCTAAAAGTTGGCTAGTGGGGGGTGTATCTTCTGACTCATTAGGCCAAATGATGAAAAATCTATGTTGACACATTTGAATGATAATTTCAAGGTATATATGACCTTATGAAATCTTAGTTGGGCCCTAAGACTAAATTTTTTAGTTGATCGGATGCATTCCTTAAGAGAATCTCTTCATTTCTAAGTGTGTAAATTGAGCAAAATTCCATTGTGCATTATAGTAGAACCATGATGGATAGAGATGAACCATCAAATCATAAAATTACATAGATGAGTCTTATAAAAAACCCTAGGATGATTCTCTCTAACTTAACATGGGTGAGACATGATAATGAGTTTTCTCTCACAGCCAAATCTCTCTTAAAAGGCCAAAAGCTTGTTAGTGGGGATATATCTTTTGGATTATTAGTCCAATAAATGAATTATATTCACAAAAAAATCTATATGGGTGTTTTAAGGCTATAAAACCCCTTTTTTGGTCCTATTGAATCCCTGAGAATGAAATTTATAGTTGATTAGATGCATCCCTTAAGAGAATCTCCTCATCCTTGAGTGTGCAAACTGAGTGAACTTCCATCGCATGTTGCAGGAAAACTATGATGGATATAGATTGATCGTCAACTCCCACACTTTAATGGATAAGTCCTATAAGAAACCCTAGGAATATTATCTCTCAATTGACATGAGTGAGACATGGCAATTAGTTTTCTCTCACAACTAAATCTCTCTTAAAAGGCCAAAAGCTTATCAGTGGGGGGCATATCTTTTGTTTCATTAGACAAATCAATAAACCATATTTGTGGACATGTTTGGATGGGTGTTTTAAGGTTATAATGGCTATTTTGCAATCTAGATCAAACCCTAGGAATGAAAGTTACATTTGACTAGATGGATCCCTCAAAAGAATCTTCTCATCCCTGAGTGTGCAAACTTAGTGAAGTTCCATCATGCATTGTAAGAAAAATGTGAAGGATAGAGATGAAACAACATCTCTCACACTTAAATGGATAAGTCCTCTATGTATTACTAATAATATTATCTCTAACTCAACATGGGAAAGACATGACAATGAGTTTTCTCTCATAGATAAATCACTCTTAAAGGGCCAAAAGCTTGTTAGTGGGGGGCATATATTCTGGCTCATTAGCCCAATTGATGAACCGTCTTCATGAAAAAATATAGATGGGTGTTTTAAGGATAGAAATACCATTTTATAGTCTTATTCAAGACCTGGTAGTGAAATTTGTAGTTGATTATATGTATCCCTTAAGATAATCTCCTCATCCTGAGTATGCAAATTGAGTAAAATTATATCATGGATTATAGGAGAACAATGAGGGTTAGAGAGGAACCATCAACTCCCACACTTTCATGGATGAGTTATAGAATCAACCCTAGGATTATTATATCTAACTAAACACATGTGAGACATGGTAAGGAGTTTTCTCTCATATCCAAATCTCTCTTAAAGGGCCAAAAGCTTATTAGTGGGGGCATATATTCTAGCTCATTATCCTAATCGATGAACCATCTTCATAGACACATCTATATAAAAATTTTAAGGACATAAAATCCCTTATATAGTATTGGTCAAATCTTGAGAGTGAAATTTACAGTTGACCACACACATCCCTTAAGAGAATATCCTTGTCCTTGAGTGTGCAAATTGAGTAAAATTACATCACATGTTGTAGGATATCTTTGATGGATACAGATGAACCATTAAATTACACACTTGCATGGAATATTTATCTAAGCAAGCCCAAGAGGATTATATCTAAATTGACATGGGTGAGACACAATAATGAGTTTTCTCTTATAGCGAAATCTCTCTTAAAGGGCTAAAAGCTTGTCAATTAGAGGAATATATTCTCACTCATTAGCCCAATTAATTAACCATATTCATAGACACATTTGGATGGAAATTTTAATGCTACAAAACCCCTTGTTTGATCTCATTTAAGCCTTAGGATAAAAAGTTGTAGTTGACTAGATGCATCCCTAAAGACAATCTCATCATCCTTGAGTGTGAAAACTAAGTAAACTTCTATCATACATTACAAGAAAACCATGAGGGATAGAGATGAACCATCAAATCCCACACTTTCATGAAAAATTCATATAACAACCCCAGGAGGATTCTCTCTCACTTGGCATGGGTGAGATATGACAATGACTGTTTTATCACAGCCAAATCTCTCTTTAAGGGCCAAAAGCTTGTCAATGCGGGCATATATTTTGGATCATTAACCTAATCGATGAAATATCTTTGTAGACACATCTAGGTGGATGTTTTAAGGATAGAAGTAGTGTTTATGTATTTTTTCAAGAAATAGACTTAGAGAAGGTGTGAAACCTACTACTTGAGTTAGATAACCTCAAAAGGAATATAAGAAGGCTATCTAGTGTCTTTTTTGAATTATATGAGCAATGACTAGATTATAGAGAGGAATGCATTATTTTTTCACTTCATTTTACATCAATAAGATAATATTATCTACTCTTGGAACCAACCACATGAAGGTGGAAGCTCATATGGTGCAACTAACCTACATTAAAATTATTATAAAAATTAAACATAAACACTTAATGATAAAATAATTTAAAATTAAAATACAGTAAGTCATATACGTTAACTATATTAATTTGAAATACAAGATGAATTATTCATACTAACCTTACCAATTAAATCCAACATATTTTTTAGTGTTTAAAGAATCACTTCATGCTTGAATTTACAAACATTCCATAAAATTTTATTGTTAGGCTTTCCACAATATTTGATCATTTAAATATTTGTAGCCATAACTAGATTTGAATAATGAAGCACCACCCTCTGTGTTTCAAATCCATCAAATAACACTTGTTTTATTTTTTTATGATACTACATACAAAGCCAAGTTCTTGTAATCAATATGGATCTAGTGGGATAAACGAGGTCTTCTTCATCCATGACATTTGTGGTTAAGTTTTTTTTGTCTGTACATAATGATAAAAGTAGTAGTCTATTCTATCATCATTATCCTCAGGTGTAATGACTAAAAAAACATGACCTATATTTAAATTATAATCAATTATTAAGCACATATAGGAAAAAATAAAGATATCCCTAATAGAACTAAGGCTACATTTAAATTAAAAATAAATTATATCTAGTTGCACAAAATTTGATGTGGTCAAAGTCAATTGATGATGCTATTTCATGATCCGTCAATTACTAGAGTGAATGTCTACTCTCTATAGGTGTTATGGGTCTATAATACCATTTTTCAATGTATTCTTTTGACTCACATTCATGCCAATTAAATTCCATACATCTTTAGCAAAATAATGTTATATCCCTAGTATAAATAGTCCATGAACTAGAATTTGAGTTTTGAATGGAGTGGAAAACACTCAATCCAAGTAATGTAATACAATATTCATACATTTCCTTATCTTTTTACTCTATTAACCAAAAAAATATTCATACATGAGAATATTTATCTGATCCATGATAAAAAAAAGTTATTACACCAAGTCACAAGACTTGTAGCATCAATCAAATTAGCACCATAATTGTGTTTTCCCTACTCTTTTTAAAGGGCTCTTTTTACACATGCACTTGAACCATCATGTTCCCATTCACCATGACCAAACTCAAATAATCTATAAAAATGTTGAACCCCATTATTCTTATTATTTCTTCTTAAATAGTAAAACATTCAATAATTCTTAAATTATTTTCAACAATTGTCTGACTAATTGTAGTGTGTATCAAACATGATTTATATTGCATTAATATTATTATAAAATATCTCAAAATAACCTTGGAAAAACTATGGAGAATGCAACATGTCATTGCTCATATAAAAGTGGTACTCTCTCAAAAGTTTTATGTTATCATCTATGTTATCATGTGCATGTATGAATTTAATATGCATGAAAATTCTAATTTGAATTAAATTATAGTATTGGAATTGAGCCTCATTATGTGGTTATAGGGTGTAGTTATCAACAAATTCCACAATTGAAACAATGGTTCCAACTAAGAATTTGTCCTTGCATAGCTTGATTATCTAACCATTTTGATTTTGTGTTTTACATATTAATAGATAATATTCTTCTTGAATTCAAACATGAAATCAATACATAAACTTTGGTCATAACCAACTCACATCTTGATGATAATTTTCCATAGTTTAACTCATACTTTATATATTTGTACTTTTATAATTAACTAGTTTCTATCCAAATTCATGTGAAATTTCTTCATGTATACAATTGGTCAAATTTGACAAACCACCAAAACCTTTACATATTCCATCTAAACATTGTTTGGAAAAAAAAAATGTCCCTCAAGTCTTTGATAGAAAAGACTTTGGATTAATTCTCTTGATGTTTTAGGTGGGGAAGACACCATACATTCCTGCATAATATCATCAGTATATAAATTACAATATATGTGACTAAAAATATCAAAATACATAGTAATTTCAATATGTACCTTGTGCTAATGTTTAAAAGGGATGCACTGGGTGCGTTGGACGCACACTCAAAATTTGAATTTGCTAGGCGGCAGGCAGAAGGTGCGCTCTCAGAATTGGAAACCGCTGGTGTGCAGGTACGCAGAAAATTGGTTGTGGAGAATCTGGCAGGAGGCATAGACGCTGGAGGAACTGCAAGAGGTGTAGAGAAGAATGTTGGGTCAGAATTTTTGGCAGATGTAAATAATGGAAAATATTTGAGCGGATCTAATCCTTTTTGTGGGAGCCATGTCTCCTAATTGGATTCTCCTCCCGCTTGTTGGGGTAGGAGCTTGAAAAGGAGAAAGATAATGTTGATTTTAATAAGAAAAAATCCTCAGAAGTGTTGAAGGTAGAGTATTCAAAATAGAGGACGTGGTCATCTCTGTTTGGCAAGAAACCCAATGGAAAATCTCTTTTCCCGCCGGTGACTGCTAAGTCTTGTTGGGAGAAAGGTGAGTTTCAAGTTTTTAATCCAGATCCTTTAATAGATTTTTTTGTGTCTTCCATGGATTTCACTCTAGTGGGTAAATTTTTAGAAGCAAGACCAGATCTAGAATCTCTTACAAAAATGGTTAAAAGGAAATGGGTTATTCGAGGAGAGGTAGATATGGCACCAATGTTGAATGGTTTCTTCTCGTTTATCTTCAACTGTAAGGAAGACATAAATATGGTTCTGTGTGGAGGACCATGGTCTTTTGGTAAATGTTCTCTCACTATTGAAAAATGGGAGCCTAAGATGGATCTCTCAGATTCATTTTTCTTAACCACTCCCATTTGGGTTAGACTTCCTGGCCTCCCTTTAGATTTTTGGCATGAGGACATTTTTAAAGGTATTGCCAGTTCTTTTGGTGAACTTGTGGCGTTGGATAATGCTACGGCTACTAGATCTAAACTTCAAAGTGCCAGACTTTATGTTAAAGTGGCAGATCTGAATCATCTCCCAGAAAAAGTGGATCTGATATCCAAGTTTGGCAAAAATACTCAAGGAATTTTTTTTGAAGATTTGCCCAACTCTTGCTACACTTGTAAGAAACAAGGGAATATGGTCAAAAATTGTCCTTACAAAAGTAAAAATCATCCTAGTAGTGTTTTGGATGGGAGAAAGACCAAGGTCCAGCAAAAGAAAGTATGGAAACCCAAAGAAGATCATTGACAAGAACAAAAGAATAATGAAGATTCTAAAGCTCTACATGCTGAGGCAGATAAAGAGCCTTCTTTTGAAGATCCTAAAGCTCCACATACTGAGGCAGAAAAAGAACTTTCTTTTGAGAAAAAAAATGCTGAGAAAGGACATGGGGTGCAATCAGATACCATAATACCTATACAAAGAATAGATGATTTGACAGATCTATCAAAACAAATCATCTTATATCAAAGGATAGAAGATCGATGGAGAGATGTAGATGACAAAAATGTGCTAGAGGAAGGTGAATTCTTGGCTGAAGCTGGAAATAAATTAGAGGAGGGAGATTTTCTTTTTCCTCAGTTTAGGGAGATTCAAGTTGATAATGATTTCCCTTTGAATGAGATTCTTGTGAATGATAATGGAGAAAACTTAAAGCATATTCTAAACCAAAGAAAAAGGGCTAAAAAAAAGACCAATACTAAGGGGGTAGAAACTAGAAGCAGCAAAAAAGACCAGCAAACTAAGGTGAAACATCTTGCTTCTACTCTGGATAAATCTAGAAAAAGAGATGAACAACAGTTTAAGGTAAAAATGAATGTTGGTTCTCCAGACAAACCTGGAAGAAGATCCATTAAGAAAACTAGAGAGCTAGAAAGTATGCAGAATATTGCTGATGGCAGGCAGGCAACTATTTTGGATTTTACCCCTAAAAAATAGATATTAAATCATTACTTGGAATATTAGGGGACATAATATAAATTGGATATTGATGTTGTCCTTGTATAACCTGATTTTGTTGCTACTATTTAGTAGGTTTTAGGAATGCTTTTCCTGGTGCATGTTAATGCTCTATCTTTTTTGATTTTGTTATAGGGTTTCGGGGTCCTTTCAAAAACTATTTTTACCTTAATCTAAAACATGTGGTATGGGATTGGTTGATTTTAACATAAAAAGGATTGCACATCTCAAATGACCTTTGGCTAATTAATAATTGGCCATTAAATTTTTTAATAAACTTTTTATAAAATTGTGTTTGGATCATGTCCAAGAAATGTTTTTTATGTAGCTCACAGTTTTTAAAACCTTTTCTTCTTTTAACATCTCTTACATTAGATGAGACCCTTGTGTTCTCGTGCCAAAATTTTTCAATCAAATGTCTTGTTCATTCAACTAATAACTTATATTTTTAAGGGAGTTTACCACTAAATTCCCAATAATATATGAGTAAAGGGTCATCAAGCCTTGTTCTTTTTTTATGGCATTTATTAGAGTTTTTCTATTGAAGTTCAAGGATTTATTTGTTTCACTAAGAATTAGATCTTTAGATGTTTGCTTACCCACTATAGATTCTATTATTACTAATCTTACCACATTACTATATTTTTTTTGAATTTTATTGCCTATCGACTTAAATTCATTAAATAGATTCTTTACTATTGCATTATTTCTTCCATCCATATTGCTTAAATTATGCATCACAGGGTGCATTTTTTGCATTTTCATTAATTGAACAAATAGTTAACATCTTTTTGTATGATTTTTTTTTCAAATGCATTGTCCCATATACATTGAGCATGGTGTTGAACTGTTCTTTTTGACATTTTACCTTCTTTAGGTTCTATTATTTTCTCATCTATTTCAACTAAATAGCTTGGTGTTCATCACATTATCCTTGGAGGTGTGGGTGTAGGATCTATATTTTTTATTAAATTATATGGTGTTACCACTTTAACCATATAAGGGATATTATAAGGTTGGTTGGGTGCATTTTGATCCTACAGGGAAAGTGAATTTTTCTTAATTAGGGAGATGTGAATTTGGGTCATTGATTGATGTTGATTATAATCATGCTTAAAAACTTCATTACGGATAGATATTTTATTATATTATATTTCTCCATATGTTTCATCATTTATTACAAATTCATTACTTACATGCTCTACATTTTGAATTTCATCATTCAACAAGGATTGATTAAGTTCTCTTATCTCATTTAAAACATATCTAAATTAAATTCCATAGAATTGGGCATGTTATTTTCATTTAACATATTACCTGGTGTGAATGAAGTACCTTCACCTTATGTATAAGTTCTTACGTATGATCTCCTATCTTCTTGTATTTTTATTTCTTTTTCTCTCTTCTCTTCAATTTCCTCCTTTTTTAACTCTTTAATTGGTATTTTACGACAGCTTCTTGACTCCATTATTTATCTTTACTGAAATAAGTCAATTTTAGAATAAAATTTGATGAATTTTTAGTTATTAAGACAAAGTGAATGTAGAATTTACATAGTTACAATAGTAAAATGAGCTTGAAGTTTGTAAAAATCAAAATGAATAAGAAATTTTTGTGGGAATGGAGATAAATATGTGAATCACAAAGGGCATGCACGATTTTTAAAATCATGTAATGCCCCTTGTAGTTCACAAATTAAATGAGAAAATGCATTTATTATGAGAAAGTAGGTTTTCAAAGGGTGTACGCCCTTTTTAGTTTTACAAAATTTTATTTTGACCTTTTCCCTCTAAATTTGGTTTAGTTTTAGGCATGGGAGGGGGGCGGGGGGGGCGGGTGAGCGAACCTACTCCAAATTCTATCATGAACTAGCCCATTTAATTTTATGAAAAATTATGTCTTTTCTATCTTCCATGACCCATAGATCACTCACATTTTATTATTAAAAAAATATATATATAGGGATTTATAGAGGGGAAAACCTAATTTTTAAATATATAATTTTTTTAATGTTAAACTATTATTTATAATTATTAATTAATTTATACACCACATATCTCATTATGGAATATATACATCTCATTACAATTACCTTTATAACTTTTTGAATATTAATCAAACATTTATAAAACTTATAAATCAACAATCTACACATTTTAAACTATGTTTTATTTATTTATTTATTTATTTTCATGAAGTTAAGGTCAAAAAGTTGTGTTCATACACATGTAGTTTCAATTTTCCATCTATCTTGAATTTTAAAATTATTTTCAAAAAAATTATATATTAAAAAATTAATAAAAAATATTCACAACAATCTTTGACATCTCACCTATCCATATATGAATTTTCATACAAAAATGCATTCATTTACTCAAAAAATGTGTGTTCATACACATGCAATCTCCTTATCTTTTCACAAAAAATGACAAACTTATTATCATAAATGTATCTATTTCACACACTTTTATCCTCTAGGTATTAAATAAAATTATATATTTAGGAACTACATTCAAAATTCCATAATTCATGTTCTTATGTCATTATCAAATTATTTTTCAAAGTGTCTCTAACTTTTTATCCAAGTTTAACTATTGCTATTTTAAGAAAAAATGTTGCTTTAAGTGCCCCCCCTTTTGTTTGTCATTATCCTGCATCTACCCAAATATTAAATATATTCCTTTTTACCTTAATACCTAATATTGTATCAAATTAATTTTCATTGTTTTATATCACCAATTATGAATCGATGACATGATATGGTATTAGATACCTAATGAGCACCCTAATAAAGAGTCTCATTCTTACCAAGGTCACTATTGTACTTTTCAAAAGAGTGTATAATATATATACATTTTTTAATGTTCTATTGTGGGACATAAGGTGTCTGAGGTGATATATGAGATCATCCAAGAGATAATGAAATTGACAATGGCATAATCTACAAGAAAGATGTTATGGTTTCTTTCAAAACTTAGGATAATCCTTATAGAATCACAAGTAGGAGGCATCATGAATACATGTTTAGAATAATAAAGCAACACAAAATGTATAATTTAAGTAATTTGGTCTGAGAATATTCATGACTTTCTTACATAAAAATATAGTATTTATCGATGTAGGTAGGTCATCCACTTCAATAGTCACATATTGTAGATCTTCCTATATATATATAAAAATTGAATAAGTTTTTTTTAAAAATAAAAACTATTTTCTGTTGAAAGAGGTAGTGTATTTATTGGAACATGACTAAAATATTATGTAGAAATATTAGGCATATGTTAAGTATTTTGTCTTTAGTTATATTGATAAATCCTGAATTTAAGACATTAATGGATACCCTCTAAGAGCAAATAAAGATGTTTATGGTGATAGGGTTATGTGGTTCTTATAGTTTGATAATGAGAAGTATGAATTATAGTGAATGCTTGTTTAACTTTTAACATTATTTGACATTAACGAATGAATTGGGGTATTTAGAATGACTTTTATTATTTTTCACCTCTACTCACTAATAGAATTATAATATAGTACTTTTCTGATTGTTAAGTTACTTTCTAATTATTTGGATTTGTTTAAATCACTCCCCTTTCATAATGTAAAATTTGTTGTGCTCGGTTTAATTGAAAATAAAGTATAACCTTAATAAATTTGGTGTAATTTTTTAGGCCCATGGATTTAATTTTCATCAACATTTTATTTTATTTTTTAATATTTTATTTTACTAAATTATGATTTTTTCATTTTATTGTAAATATTAATATTGATTCACTCTTTAGGTGAAATTTCAAACATTTGAGAAATGTTGTAGAAGGAATCATAGCTTTTTCCAATGGATACAATAATTTGTGACATGTGGTCGACACTCCTCAGATCATTGTCGGTTGTATAAAGGTGAAGTGAAACATTACCTTATGAGAAGGTCCATATCCTCACATTCAAATCATTTCAATGTGGGTACATATCCATCAATAAGTATTGAATAAAGATATGTTTGGTTTTTATCATTTTTGTGTGCTACATAAATAAATTTTAGTTTTTTTCTTTCAATTTATTTTATTAATATTTTTAACCATAAATAAAGTTTGACATTGATGATGATCTTCAAAGAAAACCTACTAGACCTTTCCATTCAATATCCAAACCCACTTCAACACATAAAGGACACAAGTGTGCCTCACATGTTGTAAGTATTGATGAAACATATTTTTGCATTATACCATTTTTATGCCATTTTAATTTATTTTTATTTCACTATTTTTAAATATTTTTTTAATTAAAATTTAGTTTTACATCAATGATGATACTCTGAGGCAGTCTTTATACCTTTCTATGTAAGAGGACACTTACATGCCTTATATTAAATTAGTTTGATATGTAAATACAATTATATATTATTATTACTTAACTTTTTGTTGTTAATAATGTAGGTCAAAAATATTAGGGATTACACCTCACCATTTTTATGACATATTAACCATGACCAAGATGTCATATCTATTTTAGATCAATATGAAATACTTATTGAATCGATTTTACACTGCCACCTAAAAATGAATTGGGAAGTAAAATTTTTAATAGTGAAAAATAGGAAAGATTGTAATAGAGAAATTTCAGCTAGAGCAAGGCAAGGGAAAAATATACATTAGATAAATATTATGCTAATTATTTGATAGGTATGAAGAAGTGGGTTTTTAATTTTGTAATGGATCAATGGGTCTGAGTATTGGATGTAAAACTAATTAAACACTGGGAAACAAATGCCTTGAGGATAAAGAGAGACAACCAAAATAAAAAGGTTAAGAATATATTTGAAGAAGAGCAAATAACAAGGAAGCCACAAGGATATACAAAAGTTTCATGTGTCAATTTGATGGGCATGCTCACACATTCATTATCAAGCAGGGATGAAGGTATAATAGCAAATAAACAAAGATCAAAAGAGAAGATAATAAGGATAAGAAAAAGTGTGACCCATATAACTAGAAAAAGTAGCTACAACTATTTATTTACTCAATATATAAGTATTTTTTAATTAATAATAGACACTTAATTTTGGTACATGACCCTATTCCATTATGTATTCTACAGATCTTATCACACTTGGTCCACTTGTATATATTTGGTTTTTTTAAGGCATTTCCTACCCACAATACTATCTCTCTCCATTCTTTGATCCTTTTAGATGTCTTAAACATTCAAAAAAGTTATCTCTTTTCAGCCTTAAGCCTAATTTATACATTTTCTAAGTTAATTTCTAGATTATAGGATTTTTTCCTCCTAAGAATTATTTGATGATCTGCCAAATCCACCATGTGTATTTTTTGTTGATTCTTATACCTTGGCCCACTTTATAGTGTCATGATGGCATATCATATTACTATATGACCGGCCTTAGTGTGTGACATGTATTATAGATACCTATATGTACCAAGACCTACTAAGTCATCAATCAAGCATTGTTTAGGTGTTGACTAAATGGTTAATCTTCTCCAGTTAGAACATATTTCAGCCATATTTATTGATACACTATGACAGGGTCTTTTACCTTGATACATCAATATTATTTGACTCATATTGAATAATCTAATTGTACCAAAAGAGGCTTTAGTAAAATTTTCACCTAGTTGCATTACCTATCTAGGTAAGAGGAGGTGACGCCCTTACTCGAGATTTCATTAATATGGCATAGATAAATACAATAGGTCTATTCTAGTGTTCAATATATATAGCTATAACTACCTTGAGGTTTATAGACCTATTATTAGTTATCCATAAAAATGTTCATTTAGACATGATAAGGTTATAGTCTATCATCATTCATCCATAATCATAAATAAACCTATAAATGGAAAGGCTTAGTTTTAAGGTATCTTCTTTGGCTTTAAACCAGAAATATTTAATAGACTCATGATATGTAGATATTTGTGAATGATACACATATTTTATCTAAGAAATATGTACACAACACAACTTGAAAACTATCATTATATATATATTTCATTGAATTATGCATTCTAGGGATACATCATATAGTAGATAAACATAGTTTTCCTATTCTTCAGTAATCTAAAAATCCTTAAATAACAATATTTACATAGTGAAAACTATATAATATTTATAGATCCTTCACATCTCTTAAGATTATTGAATATTCCTTTCTTCTTCCTACTTGCAATAGCTGATATTCACCCTTCCATTTTTCTTATCCATTACAACATTGATTTAAAAATATACATGTATCACAACTAGAACTTATTCAAATACTTATGGAGTACTATTTACAATCCACTACTAATGATTTCATCAAATTAAATAATTGTCTCATCTTCAAACAAAAGGCATTCAAGTTTGAGTGGTTATATTTTCACTCAGCTATAGGGTGATGTTCCTTGTAGCTTTATCTTTTATGCTAACTTGAAGTTTTACTTTAGTTTTAAAAGAAGTGTCATTTCTCAATTTTCACTTCTTGCACACTACTTAGCTACCTTTTTAGGTTTTCAACTAAGTATCATACCTTCTTACTACCCTTTTCACATTTTTAGTAGGTTTTAATAACTAGGAGTCTACCCTTTATGGGTTTTCAACCTTAATGGACCCATTCATAAATACTTCACCAAATATCTTCTTTCCCAAAATTTGTACTTATCTAAAATTTATGAAAATGGAAAAGGAGTTTTATACCTTAGTGTGATGGCAAAGGTAGAAATGGAAAATGTTGACTTCACTATATCAATTTTTTTGTGATAAGGATGATACTCCTAGTTTTTCCTATATTTACAAAGGTGGATGACCTAGAAAGCCTTATGGTCCTTGTGAAACTTGCTACATTTATGAAGTTTCCTAGATTATTGGAGCTTCCTAATCTCACAATGTGCACAATAGATCTATAGGTGGAATATAACTCAGCTTATCAAGGAAGTCCTTGACAAATGGTAAAATTTTTATAAGATATACCTTTTAGGATTATTAGTATTCTAGACATTATCGTACCAGGTTGAAAAACATGCACAGTTATGTCAATATTTACATGACACAACCCAATTTTTTCAATGAGGGGAATTTTACTCAAACTAATGCCATCCAATTCAACCTATATTTTCTCCAATCACTTCATAAATATATGAAATTATATTATAGTGAAGGTACTTCATAGCATCTCTAGTTACAACATACTTATCTAATTTTTAATACTATGTTTGTACTTCAGAGACTTAGATAAGGCTAAGCCCATGTTTGTGTCATTTTCACCTCTCAAAACTATAACTTGTGCCTGATCAATTTTTGCCATCTCTTTTTTATTATTCTTCATCAAATCTTAATTATGGGATTTTAAATCTAATATTTGCACTAAAATTTATCCTAAATGTGTTGAAATTATTGTTGACATCTTCGTGTACTCCTATAATAACAATAATATTGATTGTGCATCATATTTATGATATTGCACATGTGCCTTCATATTTCCTAATTGTCAAGTTGACTTGAACCAACCTTGAAATAGTTTAATCTCCAAAATAGTTAGTGGTATATGTTCAGACATCAATTTATCATCGATGTCTTGTTTACTAACTCTAAGAAATTCTCATCAATTAAATTTATTACCTTCATAATCAAATCCTAGAGAGCATGTTTTTATTTTTTTAGTTATATCATAGTGTTACCATAGGAGGTTTTGAATGCATCAAAACCTTCAAATTGATTCTCTCACATCAATTACATCAAATTAATAACTAATTATTTATGTGGGGTTGTCAATGTAAGTTGTGCTAACTATGTTATTTATTCAATTTATGAGGGTTGGAAATGAGTGGTGGGCATCATAAATGTAGTTTTCCCTATGGTTGTGCCCTATAAATATATATCAACCATGAGCTGAGCGTATCATTACCATCTTATGACTTTGACCCTTGTGAACCAATTTTGATTGAATTGAACCTTGTAATTATCTATTATGGTTTTGATTCTATTTTTCCCTACCTAACACTTTTGTATCTAAACTTTGGTTTATGGGAGTTATGCCTTGGTGTTGTTTCTTTATAGTATCAATGATTGCCTATAATTAGTGTGGTGTGGTTGCTTCTAACTTATCATTATTTGAATTTTTAATACAATATATTTCCTATACTTGAGTTACATTTATTTATCCTTCTCCTTATCTTTTTTTTCTTTAGTCTTTTTGACTCCTAATTCTACTTCTCATATTCCTTGTAGGCATTTTTATTTCATAATGATTTCTCTTATATTTATTTTATTTATCATCTTTTTTTTTTAGTATATTTGACATGTACAACCTTACTAATTACTTCTTTCTCCTTGTGAGCTTATTCTTATTTATTTACTTTCTTATCATTAATAGTTTGATGCTACAATGCTTTATCTTGACTTGCGTTATTTTATGCATCTTTCTCTTGATTCTCTTTCTCTTTCACAGCTTATTCCTTTGACTCCTTCACAAATTAAGTGTGAGAATATGAAAGGATACTCTTATTTTGTGCATTTAGAGCTAAGGTTGGTCTAGATGGTTTGAATATGGAAGCTACTCAAGATGCATAATGTTTAATTCTAAAATTCCCCTGAAATAGATCCTTCAATTTATTATAAAAACAACAATGATGGAATGAAGGATGCCATAAAAGAGTCCAAAGTGATTCTGGGGTATTAGGGGGAGTTATGACCTTTGGTGTGGAATACAGAAGGGAATTTTTTAGAGTCTAAAAATTTAGTTAAATGGAGGAGGTGGAGGCAATGATGGATAATTGATTACTTGTGGTGGGGATTATGGTGGGTTCAATTGATGCAAGGATAAGGTAGGCTATTTTGGTATAGAATCATTTATTTTTGATAGTGATGTATGTAACTTATGATTTTTCATTTCACTTGTATTCAACCATGTCTTTATTTGTGATGCTTTTATATCTTACCGCTATGGTGTTGTAAGGCTAGCTATAAGACATTCATTCCAACCCCCAATAGGTGTGTGTGACCTTCTTCCCCCACAAGTACATGTTTTTTATAACATGTTTCTAACTGTATTATTACTAATTTTAATGGGATAATGTTGGGTTATTCCTCCTCTTCCTCATTATAAAGTTTGATGTATATGGATTTACCTTTTTGGTAATCCCATTTATTTCACAATTATCACCATATTGATCTAAAGTGAGAGTTGAATTACACCCTCATTATACATAGTTAATTTTTTTTTAATAAGTTAATAATTTCTCCAAAATATTAGTAATCAAACCAATATCTCTACCTCAAAGATTCTCAATGTTCTTGTGGTGTGATGGCACTTCTTGCTTAAAATGGTGATACTTGTTATTGTTGGGTAGTGAACTATTTTTGTTATACCACATTAATGAAATAAAATGCCTCAAGATAAATGTATTTTATTTGTCATTGATAAATTATAATTATAATTATAATTTATTTATTCTTTCCATCTCCCAAATTTATAAATTTAATTCTTCTTTGTGCCATGTGGGCTTGTGTCTTTGTGGAAACCAGTCTTGTGAAAAGATATAACATCATGTCTATTACAAATAATTACACAAGTTTCACATCATCTTACTAAGTATTTTGTGTAGTAATATTCACATTTTGGTATTTAATTATGAACTCTCCCTTATTATGAATCTATGATGATCAACTGACTCTTTGAATGATAAATTATTTGAATTACAAGCCTATTTTCTCTCTAATTTTACATATGTAGAATGACCCTTTATGCCTCTTTTATTATTATGAATTGATAGATCATTAGATATACATTAATATAATTATCATTCTAATTTTATTTGTATTAACTCAATATCTATCAATGATTTTACAATTTCTTAGATCATGCCATGTAATTTGGTTGTGATTCTATACTTAATAACTCCAATTCATCATCATCATGGTTTCTTACATGTGAGGTAGATCTAATAGATGGTTATCCAAATTCCTTATCACTAATCCATGTTACCATTGTGATTCTCAAACTAGGAAAAATCTATTCCATTGACATTACTACTTCCATGACATAGACCAACTAAAATGATGTATATCTCTTGGTGCACTTGTAGTTAGTTATGTGCCCATAATTTCATAGGAATGTAATCCTTCCAATCATCTCATTATAAATTAAAAAAAATTGTTAGAATTTTTTATAATACCTAATTTAATGCTTTAGCTTGACTATTTTCTTATAGATGATAAACATGTCATGATCACACCTACCTAACATTATGATTTTCATTATTATATGAACTTTATGTTGTGTTTTTAAAGAACTTAGACAATTAATTGTGGTTTGTATTACATTGTGATATTTCAAACTTATTAATTTGATTAAATTCAGTGTTACAATTAATTCATATATATATATATATATATATATATATATATATATATATATTAGACATGTACTATTGATGTCATTTTATATGGATGTAGGTGTTGCCTTGGAATGAGTTGAAAAGTGTAAAACATCGTTCAATGAAGAACATAAAGTATACAATTATATATTAAGTTATAATGTGAATGAGATAGTAAAATATAGGCCCATAGACCTTTTGTTTGATTATAGTATTCAATATTAACTTCAATTGTGCTTCCTACATTTTGTGTAGTTCACTTTATCTATTGGTTATTTGTACTTCTTATTATTTGGTAGTCTTGTTTTACTTGCTTTGTTTATTGATAAAGAAGTTTGGCCTTGGTCATGGGTTAATAATGTTGTCATTATAACACATATGAGTTAAAATTGGGAGTGAAATTGGTACAATATCACACTGTGTAAATATAATAGTTATATATGCAAATGTTAGAGGTCACTAGAACTTTTAACTATTTGAAATCCATCTTATTGGAAGTCCATAGTAACTAATACTAGGACAAGGAAATGTGAGACATAGAACATGGCCATGGAATATGATTTATATATTTTCATAAAATATAAATTAAGTCCATAGGACTTAGGTTTGATGGCATTTTGGGCCACCATGAACTTGGAATAATGCAATGACAATGACATTATCAATTGACTTACATGGGAAACCTAATCATCGATCAATGATTTTTCATGATGGAAGGATCCCAAAGGTCTATTAGGAATTTGATGATTTTTAAATGGAATTTTATTAGTCTTACATGGATAATAATGAGGGTTTGGAACTATTTCATTTTCATGCATAATGAACACCATGGAAACACTATTTTTCTTATGAAACTCAACAAAAGTTACAGTTGGGAAAAATGAGAGGTTTTATCCTAGTTGGAACTTTAGTGGGTATGGAAGGAAATTAATTAAATGTATTGGTTTTTGGATAAAGAAGACATGGTGAAACTTGAAGAGAAAGGAAGAAAAAAAGAATTCAAGGAAGGTTTGAATGATTGTCAATTGGTCATTGTATCCTTCAAAAAATAAGTAATTTAAAAAAAAAATTAAACAGAGTTAAATCTATGTTTTAATTTAATTTAAAAGTTTGTTTGGTTTAGAAGAATAATGTAAATATTCCTAAAATACCTAAACTAATTTTATAATTGGAAAAGGATATCCCATTTTAATGAGGTTATTGAGTTCAATCTCTCCCTTAGATGGTGTAAAGATGAACTATGGAAAAATGAATTCTTTCTCTAACTATGTATGACTGCATCTGGGTCATTGTTCTAGTATCAACCATTAGGTTTTATTTTTATTTCATTACTTTATCATTATGTTTGATTTGGTTTTGTTACCATGTAATTATTTAGTCTTTTGAGCCTTTCTATGTCTTCTATATGAAACCCTACACCCATTATGGATTGCATTCACATATTGGCTTAGGTGTTTTCCTATATATTTTGGGTTTAACATTGGCTATTTTTGAGGTAAACATACCCCCATTTTTGAAATATGAGGACCCATGTGTTAAATTGTAAAAAATTGTGATTTGAGATTAAAATCCACTTGGTCAGAGTATCATTAGCATAACTACACATTGTTTTTATTTTAAGATCATCCAAACCATGGTCTGGCTGACTTATTTGTTCATGGTTCTACTTTATTCTTATTTAAGGTGATAATATTGAATATTTGTGTTTCAGGTTGAAATTTTAATGGAGCCCATTTGAGAATGAGCATGCCTAGGTTTTTGTGCTTGAATGTTAAATTGATCTTTTATTAACCTTGGTTTATAATTGATTAATTAAATTTATATTTAGAAACCCTAACCTAATGTTTTGCCCAGACCTTTTAGTTCAAGTTTAAAATTGATTGGAGCTTTTATTTTAATTTTAAGCAAGAATAATTTAAATGTCATGAACTTAGTTTAATTTTTATTCTAAGGCTTGGTCATGTTTTTCAACACAACCAAACTTTAGACTAAAAATTCACACTTGATCCCTTTTTATATCTCATAAACCATGGTCTCTTTTATCATAGCATGGTCCAAATGAAAATGTAGGGTCACTTTTATTACTTAGCCTAAATCCTTATCCCAAAGTTCCATCGTATTTATTTATACAATGAAACCCTAGGTTAAAACCTTATGCTAAGTCATTTTCATGAGGTCCCTTTTGTTCTATGTTTATCACCTCAGTCCAAAATCTTCATGCCTAGGTCCTTTTATTATTCATGGGGTCACCTTTATTATATTTAAAACTTAGCTTAATCATTTTTATCCTAAGCCATTTATACATGATCTATATCCTAACTTAAACTTTTATAAAATGCAGAGAATAATCATGATCAAATACCTATATCTCAATCTATAGCACACATTTAAGTAGAAGACCTAGATCGAATGTAGTGAGATTAATCACTGGAAAGTCAAATAGTGGTCCCTAACTTAAATCTCAAGTAGGTTCAAATGATTAATAGTATGCATTAAAATGTACATATCTAATCGACAAAGTGAAACTAGTGATGACTTTTCAAATGAAGTTCTGAGTTCCCATGAGATTTCCAAGTGGCATAACCTCAAACCACTAGCCTAAAGAGTAGAGGCACCATGCAATCAATGTGAGGCATATGCAGAGTGCAAAGTGAACTAGAGAATGAAAAGTGATAAGAAGTGTTTAAAATTGATGGTCACACACCCATCAATGATGTCCATATGGATGTCAAATGATGGTTTTATAGACATCAAATTTAAAATAGCATAGAGCCTGAACCATGTGTTTAAAATTGAAAATCACGTTCCCATGAAAGAAGTTCTCGTAGACATAAAATGATGGTCATGAAGATGTAAATTTTAACATAGTAAACTAGGATCCAAATTTTAAAAGGGAACATTCACTTTTGACAGTGATGAATAGAATGACTTGGGACCCCATGAAAATGCCACGTCAATGTTATATGAGTGAAATAAGCCAAATTAGAGACCATGTAGACTTGGTAATATAAAGGGTTGGGATCTAAGCTCATAGTGTCTGAACTATGTCATTAGAGCACTATTTATCCTTGAGAAACTTGAAGATGGGCCCATGCCTGTATGGGGCAGCATCCGAGAACAATGAAGACCTTATAATAATTAAGAAACACATCATCATCCACTAGGTAGGTGAACTAAGAATATTCCTTCTATAACTAGCATTGTATAATATTCTAAAATAAGATATTCCTTTTATATAGACATGTGAAATTTGCAAGAACACATTATCTATACGTCAATCGATTAAAAAGAAAATATCATTTACTCTAGAATGTAGCAAAAAGTACAGTTGTCTTATACACTTGTATAAATGTCATTAGATTAAGATTGATAGACATGCTTCCTTAAATCTTATAAAAGGATCATTGTCAATTATCAAAAGGGGGAGTTATTAGAACCAAATTACTTTGTAAACTAGGATCAATTAATATAAGAAAGAAATTCTACAAAGATTGTCTAGTATTTACTTGTGTGAAATGCCATATGGTTTCTCTCTTAGTTGTCTAGTTTCACTTTTAGATTTGAATGGTTACCATGGATTTTGGATGTGTATCTTGGATGTAGATTTGCTAATTTGTGCCAATGATATATTATTTTAAAGTTCTTAGCATTATTTCATTTGCTACACTTATTTTTGTATTTGGGTTAATGTTGTTTACTTACATGAGTGAATCTTTAAAGTGAGTCTGGTTCTTATTTGCATTATTTCATACCTTTCTTTGAAGCTTGCCTAATGTATTTTGTGATTTGGGCTTAAGTTGTTTCACTTCATAAATTGGTGAAATGCATGTCTATATGACATTTAAACTTTGTCATAATGTTTAGAACAAGACCAACAACATCTCTCTTTCTACCCTACCCTACCCTTAATTTTATTTTTTTAACCTGATCACTTTAGCTTAATTTTCATTGTAAATATTCATCTTAGATTAGTCTTAGACTAGTTCCTGATCACAATTAACTATTATTAGCATAGTATACTACATATTTTTAATAGATCTACTATTTATCCATGGTGGCTCCAAACCACCAGTTAATATAAATATTGTGAAATAGTCACTTGTTCTGCCTCTATTCCACAAATAGATAATAGGATTATCACAACCCACAACTTAGGCACTAATCCTAGAATTCTAAAATGAGAAGTGTTTCTTAAACACTCTAGGCACTTGTGGTACACATTTAGGCATCAATAGGAGGAGATTCACTGGTGCTCGAAGGAGGGCCCTTTAGTTAGATCTTTGTGAATTTGTAGAAACATTGATAATTCTGGTGTATTTTGATCAAAGATTGGGGTATTCTTTACACAATTGTGTCAATTTTTGTCCAATTGTGTAAAGATAATCAATATTTATGATTTTATACTAGTATTTGGGCTTTCTTTAGCCAAATATTGACATTATTTGAAGATACATGAGTATTTGTGGTAAAGATAGCTTACATCCAAGGTGTTTGAGATTAGTAATAGTAGTTTTGTTCAAAATTTGACTGATTCATTGCAAGTTTGATTTCATGTAAGCTTAAACATGTAAATATCATTCATACTAATGTATTTAGGTATATAATTGAGCTAATTCAGTTAAATATCTATTATTTATATATTTTTGTTGAAAAATTTCTTAATGTGTGAGTCTGATCACTATTTTATGTAAAGATGAGGCTTACACATCATATTTCAGATAGGATTTCAAGCTAGAAAAACCATAAGTAAGATCCTCAACATAGTATGGAATGATTAGGTGGATATTCTATCAAGATGCTTGGTTAGGTACACAACTTAAAAAGAAATCTAGAAAGGTATTTACCTTCTTTCTATCCTAATGGCATTATCACCACTAAAGAACATGTTAGATCTTTCAAAGCTGCTTTAAGACTCCTGAAAGTTTTTCATGAAGATGTAGCATGTAGATTTTTCCCATTTACTTAAAAATATGTTGCATATGAGTGGATCCTCAACCTTATATAGGATTATATTGCTAGATGGGATGATTTTAACAAGATCTTTTTTGATCAATTTGGTAAAATAATTAGTCTATGCATTTTATATCAACAATTCACCACTACTAAAAGAGACTCAAATGAGACCATTAGAGCCTTTAATGCTATGTTATAGAATATTTTTAGAAGAACAATAGCCCATTATAAACCTAAACAGGCTTTAGCCTTAGATATTTACAAGGATGTTTTGGATCCCATGATTTCTATATTCCTAGCAGTCATAAACACCTTGGCATTGGCTTATGCTGAAGCTATAATAATCAGTGATCAAATGTCATTTCAAGGTCAGCTTACATATGCTATCCCAAATGCCAACCTCAATTTCATAGCACTGAATGTCATTGCTAATACCAATCAGAGTGTGTCTACCTTAAAAGAGACACCACCGTTGAGCCAATTGCCCTTAAGCCATGCCTATCCTAGCCAAAATTTGAGGTTGTTCAAAAATAATATAAATGAATTTCATCCACAAGGACAAAGAGATTTGGTGTTTATTTTTTGGTTTATTTTGGTTAAGTCTAGCTCTAACACTAAAGTCCAACCCAACATGCTAGTGCACTGGCCCTTTCACATAAGACCTGGGTCTTACATGCTCACCTAAAGCATGAAAAAAAAGATCAGTTCTTGAAGGTTTTGTAGCACAATTTTGATAACTTGTTCATATTCAATAATTATGCAAAGATTATATATAAGCATAAACTTACTACTATAATCCTATGGATTCTAAATTCAATTAGCATTATCATGTAGATTATAGTCATCTCGATACTTGTCATTAAGTATTTAGAAAAGAAAATATTAGATTTATTATAGAGTTAAAAAATTAGTTCACACCATCATTGATAGTAACACAAGTTTATATTAAGCTTAAAATTTCTCACCAAAACATTGTAGTATTTCTATGTCTATCCTCTTGCTTCACCAACCTATTCAATACTTCATAATAGGGGTATTTATACTTTTTCTACCCTAACCAAGTGGTATAATCATTTATGGCATTAATAACTGGTGCATGGAATCTCAATAGACTGAGAGTCATGGCACTTAAAACTAGTTCTTCCTAAAGACTCAGGCCTCAGTACCCCTTAGATCCATGATCTATGTTATATCTTGGCAGCCATGTGTTATTTCTCTTATGGGTAGGTGCAAAGCTTCCTATCAATAAAGTCTAAGTGACCTATATAAATCATTCCTCTAACTACCTCCCACTTCCCATGTTCTCTCCTAGTCTTCTACTTCTATTTCAAGTCTTATGTTCTCATGTTCCTCGTGACTTGTTCTCCTTTGAATGGGTCCTCTTGCATTGGTTATCCAATGCCATTATCCTCTTGTGACTAGTAGGGTTTGTGCTATGATGATTTTTCACTTTTCAGTTATGTGTCATGGTTTTCTTGTACCATGGTCCTTCTGTGCCATGCCAGTCTTATGCCAAAATGGGAAAATGGTCCTTTCATGTTATGTTGGTCCCATTCCAAAATGGGATAAAATTTAGTTAAAATTCAAGGGTCCAACATCACCCCACACTATACTCTTAGTCCATGTCAAACTAAATCATGCTAGCATCCTCCAAAAATTTGGGCCCCATGGCCTCCTTTAATGCTTTTATCTCCTTGGTTTGGTTTAGAGTCTTATTGGTCTTCTTCACCTTTTCATCCAAGGCTGTGATGGCATCCTTTTGGACATCTTTGAGGGTAGATACCTCCTTATCAACTTATCCTCAAAGGGTTATAAAACTAACATTTAGTTATTGACAATGCTTATTAATATCATCTTCCATCATATCTACATCCCTAAATGCTTTAGAGCACTATGCATGGTCCTTTATAAGAGTGCATCATTAGTCATGTGTTGCCTCAGATCCTATTTATCTTGGAGCTGAGCCTCCAAGGATTGATTTAGATGCATAAGTTGCACAAAAATGTCACCCAAAATGGGGTAGGCTTCCCTGAATTTTTCCAAAGTTCTCTTATAGACATCAATAGTCATGGTAAAATATTCAATTAATTCAATTCTCTTATCTCTCGATGTGGGTCACTCCTTGAGTTTCTTGAGAAGTAGTTCCACTGGGTTTCCAACTTTCCTATGGCATCCCCATTGAGAGGTATGCCATCTAAAAGTGTTGGATATTATTTCAAAGTTGTTGTACAAAGGGTTAATACCCTTAATTTTGACTTTATGACCTCTTGGAGCTTTTTTTTATTGAGGCCACTTCCTCAATGAGCACTTTCTTTTTGACAAGTAATTTATTATACATGCCTACAACCCTGGCATGTTTTTTCTTATTTGTGCATTCATCTAAATCCAAAAAAATATTTTGGTGCATAATTTCCATGCCTAGTTTCAAAAATGTAACACTTACGATAAGTGGGGTTAGCTTTTGTGCATCAACCCTCATTGATTTTGACAGCACTATGGCATCCAAACCCAAAGTGAGGCTATACTATGAGAGTTCAAACTCATACTCCTCATTGTACATATCAAGTAGTAAGGACATTTACTTCCTACTTTTAGGAGTCCTCTCCTTGGGATGGAAATATGACTAAAGATAGAGTCCTTTATCCTCAATGACAAATTGGTAACATTCATACATAGTACTCATGAGTCATTCACCATCATACCTTTCTCTCTCAACCATCTCTTTACCATTATTTGGGTCAACTCAATCTCTACCTCATCATGGCCACCATCAATAATCTCACTATCTTCCTTACCTTCCTCCTCATTATACACTATTTTAGTATTAAGTAAGGAATCATTGGATGTAGCCTTTTCTTACACTATGGAGGGAGTTCTCTTGGATTCCAAACTAAAGCTATGAATCTACACCTCAAGAAAGTCTATTTGGGATAATTTCCTTTAGGGCTACTAGTAGGCAACTCTTATAGTAGTACTTGGGGGAGATGGTGGAGGAGGAAAAGGTGAAGGTGGAGGTGTACACAGTGGTGGAGACAAAGGAGGAGTTGATTGAGGGGATGAAGGTTAGGGAATAAAATAGTTTAGAGGTGTAAAGTGTTAAGGGGGAAGAGAAGTGTGGGGAGGATATGGAGAATGATGGGGTGGTGAGGGTGAAGGACAAGGTGGTAGTCGCATGGAGAGATAAGAAGATGTGGGTCTAGAGGGATGCACCTCTGTAGTCTTTTATATTTTCTAGGGGGCCTACTCATGCCCACATTCGATCACTTAATCATCTTTAAAGGTGGCACTAGAGGGAGTTTTTACTTATATTTTCCACCCTATAGGTTATTTTTAGGGTGAATCATGTAAAATAACTTATGAATTTGCTCCTCAACTAGTATCTATTTGAACTGTATGTTGATCAGGTCTATCTCCATCCTCTCCACATAAGACTTCTTGCTTGGATATACGTATAATTTTTGGAGAGTGTGAATCTACATGTCTATCCTCTTAACCTATAAATTATGGGCTACACATCATATATCTAATTATAAAATTTAATGAAGTACTATATGGATAAGGCATAAGGTAGTTTAAGCCATGCTGAAAGTTTTATGGATGGATTCATCCAGATTCATGCAAGATAAAAGTGTTGCTTAACAACAAACTATCCAAACACTACCTTCATCCCATCAAACCAATATCTCATCTTAATCTTGTAAGATGGAGTGATGTGCCCATGGCAAGTGAATGCCTTGTAGTGCTCAGATGGGGACCTATGTGTTGGAGGGTATACCCACTTAAATTCTCCATAACTATAATCTGGTACCCCAATTTAATCAAAAACCAATAAAAGGAGGATCACCCCCATAGAAACTTGTACTTAAGCTCCTGATGATCCCTCTCTACATCCTCAAAAATCTTTTGGGTGAAGTACATGGCTCAGTTGTATTTTAACCCTTGTAATACCTAATGTGAAATGTAAAGGTACACCATGTCAATCTATTTCCATCAATCAATTCTTTCACTCTTGGTCATAACAATCCATGTAGTGACTCGGAGGGTGGGATCTTGTAATTTCTTGATGTGCATTACATGCCCCTACTTCTAGTACATGAGTACTGTAGTGGTTCTTTGTATCTCTTCCATGTTATTCAAGTCATCTATTACACACATTCTCAAGTGCTGAAGTCCTATGACCTTGTTGATTCTTTCAAGGGTAATCTTCATGCTACACTTAATAAAGTAGATGTAGTCCTCATGGATGAATGAAAGGAATAACTACATCAACTCTGTGGGATTACCAAAATATGACAAATTGAAAAGCTAGAATAGTCCTATAGCTTCTAGTTGGTTGAAAATTATGAATTCATACACTAATTAGTTCTGGTGTTGGTGGTCTCCACTCAATAATCATTTTATATCTCAACCTCATTCCTAGGTTAGTGATGATTGTAGTAAAAAATGGTGTAGGTAAAGACCTTAGAAACTTAGTTTTCCATGCACAACACCAAATTTGGATATTGCATCTATTCAATAAATAAGGATGGGGGTGGGGATGCTTGAGCCTTCTATGCCACATATGTCTATTCTTGTTTTCCTTTCTACACCATCTTTTCCTTCTCTTCTACACATTTTTCCTCTTCTTCTATGCTCTATACTTATTCTTCTAGTTGTTGTGTCTATTCTTTCAAGGTCTCTTTCCTAATGGGGACCCAGTCTCTTCTGCTCACCTCTTCTTCTTCTGGTATTGTTAGAAACTTTTAAAGTTTTCTATCCTTTTTCTTAGGCCACATTACCCTTTGAGGAGCCCAAAGGTTAATGCATAGTTGTCCCAAATTCCCAAACAAATATTTCATTGCAAGCTATTATTTCACCTTCTAAGCTTAAACCCTCTTTAATGACAAACTTGCAACCTATAACTTTTAAAATTAAATATTTTCCCCTTGAAGTTGACTCTAAATCTCCCTTTTCAACCTTGGTGATGACCTACATGGTTTGATAATGAATTGAAAACTCTTTTCTTGGATTTATAAGTGAATATCTTAGCTTTGATTTTTGCTTGAACTCAGATCTAGTAAATTCAAGTTAAACACAAAGTAAAATATGAAATGTGTTTAACTTGCTTATTTATAGGATCTTTGATGGGTTCACCTTCATTAATTCCCTTCCATCACCCATCATTTTATGAAATTCAATTCAAGTCTTATAATTAATATTGTATTTAGATCCTTGACTTTCTATAATTAATGCCTAATGGTACTATCCCATCACATTATTGGCATGCTTCTTGCCATAACTAACCTTGCCACATTTATGGCATGTCCCATCTTGTGTTTCTCTTGGAAGTGGGTGAAAACTATGTCCTATGCTTTTTTTTGATGTGGGAGATGGCTATCTCATTTAAATTTCTATCTTATGGTGGGAACCTTCCCCCTTATTGCCTTAAATGACTCACATGCCTTAAAACTCTGCGCACCCTTAATAACATGTGCACCCATGTAAATCATGCACCTTAGTAACTTATACTATTTTTATATTTGCCTATTTGAATCTAAATTCTTACCCCACACTAAAACATGTCATGGTCCTCCATGAAAAGAACAAAAACAAACACAAAATTATAGAAAAGGAAATTGGTGCACAATAAAGGTAGCATTTTTATTGAAAGCAATAATTCTTAATCTAATGGAATAAGCCTTATTGATTACAAAAGTTTAGTTATTCTAAAGCAAAGTATGACCAAAGCCAATTTCCATTATAGTGACTCGAGAGGAATTGACCATCCTTTCATTGTAACTGACATGCTCTAGTAGGTTGAATGTTATGTATTATAAATGGGCCATCCTAGTAGATGTAAAGCTTTTCAGGATGATGCATGAACTTACAGTCATATAACAAGACTTTCATTCTTGGAGAAAAGACTTTGTTCTTTATATGGTGATCATGCCATGCCTTCTGCTTGTATTTCTCTACATCTTGGCTCCAATGAGTGAAGAATTGGGTCTCATCTAGTTTCAATAAAGTGTCTAAATGTGCTTATAGGGATGCCTCATCATCGAATTATCCTATACACAAGATACAAAGGGATGGTACCAAAAACTCTAATGGCATTACTACTTCCTTACCATATACCAAGTTGAATGGTGTACTCTTGTTGAGGCACTTATAGGTAGTTTGATAAGCCCATAGTAATATAGATACCCTATCATCCTAATCAGTGTAGCCAACATTATAGATATTAGTCTAAGTGGTACTTAAGATTTTATTGGAAACCTTAGTAGTTCCATTTGCTTGTGGGTGATATGGTGTTGTTTTATGGTGCATGATCATGAACTCGAGCAACAAAATGCAAATTGTTTTATTCAAAAAGTGGGTACCATGATCACTAGTGAAACTCAAGGGGCATCAAAACTAAGTTATTATGTTCTCCCAGATGAATCATGTAGTAGTAGTAGCAATAAAATACTTCATTGGCATAGCTTCAACCTAGTGTATAAGGTATTCAGTCACTATAATAATATATTGAGAATCCATTCATCATCTCACTATAGTGATAAGACTAACAAAATTAATATCCACTTTCTAAATGGTACCTGAGAAGGGATGGGTCATAATGGCATAACATCTCTTTGATTAGGTTTACCTACATACTCACAAATATCATATTTCCTAATATATGCTTTAGCATCTTAGAATAGAATTGGCGACTAGAGTCCAACTAGGAGAACCTTTCATGTAATAGCTTCTCTAGCATTGTGCCCTCTAGTAATATCCTCATGAGCTTCTCAAAGTAACTTGAGGTAGTCATGTTGCATTACATAATGTTAGAGGACTTCATCACAGTCTATCTTGTAAAGATCACCTGTTATGAGTTGGAAGGGTATGGTATGAACCACAAGTTGATTTTTTCCTATGAGGTGAGAGATTTAGGCATGGAACTAGTAGTCTAAAATTTTTCAATGTCTTCTAATCCTTTTGGTACCTTTGTAACTTAGAAGAGATATTTATCAAGAAGATCATGTTCTATAGCACATGGTGGTTCTCTGATCTTGATCCAGGACAAGTGGTTAGGTCCACAGTTAGCCTTTCTAGGTTTCACCATAACTAAAAACTAGAAGTATTGAAATAATATGATCTATCAACATATCCATCTATGTCATATGGGTTTATTTTAAAATTACTTCAAGGCCTCATGGTCTGTATAAAAAGTAAAAGGAGTGGCTATAAGGTACTACCTAAAATTTTACAAAGTGTAGACCATAGACAAAGCTTCATACTCCATAGTAGTATAGTTTCTTTTAGTTGGTGTTAGCTTTATACTAGTAAAGTAAATTGGGTGATGTAAGTGACATTCACTTGGTTTTTCAATAATCATGCCAATGGCCATGCTAGATGCATCAATATGGACATGAAATGGCTTTATCCAATCATGGAATTATAGAATAAGAGGAGCGACTAAATTTTCCTTAAGTGTTTCAAATGCTTCCTTAAAAGAGTAAGTCCATATGAAATACACATTTTGTTTTAAAGTTTATTTTAGGGGAATGAAAATCTTGGCATAACTATGAATGAATTTTATATAATAACCTATGTGGCTAAGAAAGGCATAGAACTTAGACAGAGTCTTGGGCACTGGAAGGTGAAGAATAACATATACCTTTATTAGGTCTACCAGGAGTCCTTCCTTATAAATAATATGCCCTAGGAGCACACCAAAAGGCATAAACATAGGCACGTATTCAAATTTATGGAGATTTATAACACTTAACAATGCTTAATCATGAGTCTGAGATTAGCACAATGGTCCTTGACCAAACTATATACCATCCAATCATCCAAATGGATTTGGAGGGACTTATGGATGAAGTCCTTAAAGGTTGCAATTACTATCCATGAAAACATTGTTGGGGCATTTTTCAACCCAAAGGGTATAACAATATAAGCAAATGATCCCCATTTTATTGTAAAGGTTATCTTAGGCTAGTCTTCTTCAGCTATTTAAACTTGATGGTACCCAAAGAATCCATCTTTAAAGGAGTGCACTTCACAACCAACAAGACATTCAAGGATTTCCTCTATGAATGGAATTGGTGATCCAAAACTTAGAAGTTTTGGCTAAAAGATAATTCAAGAACACAAAATAACACAATATTATAATGCTATCTCTAGGAATAAATGTTTTATTGCTCATAAATTTGTAGAAAACATATGCTTATCTCTGGGAAGACATGTCTGATTTCCTTTTTGGGCTACATCTATTTTTATAGATACTTTGAAGGTAGGAGGAGGATGTGGAAGGTCACCAATCTCAAGGGAGATGAAGTGGTTTGACTTCTATGATTTACAACATTAAAAAATTCAAGAAATTAATATTTGTAGAAACTTACTATTTTTAGACTACACTATTAAAATTAAAATTTGGTACACTTCCATTGGGTTTTCAAGGGTCAAAAACCACCAAGCATATCTTGGTGCCATCTCATCATGTTATCCTCATTCTTATCTTTCCAAGTAGGAATCAAATGTAGCTATGGTACAAAATTTATGGTTCCTAAATTTTTTTCCACCAATTGGGGTAGAACTGTCACCCAAATTGTCCCCTTAACTGTCACCTAAAGTGTTGCCTAGATCATTCCTTCCTCCTTTAGAATCAATGGTCCCCATTGCATCAAGATTCATTATCAAGTGTGGTAGTTGTGTCTTGATTTTATTCTCTATGATCCACTCACCTTGGTGGTTAAACTTGCCCCATTTGACCACTTGGTAAAGTGGAATAGAGTGCCCTCTTGTTGTCTTCATCTAGGTGTCCACAATCTGATCTTCCTCTATAAGAGCAAAAATATATGGATCAAGCTCATCAATGTCTAGTTTTTTTACTACGACTAAAGTTTCAAATAGAGGTGGATGATATGGTTTGAGGAACTCCATGTTGAATATTGGATGCAGACCAAGGTAGGCTAGTAGGTTCAATTCAAAAGCATTTTCTCCAACTTGTCTGATGATGGTGTAGGAACCATATCGCAGAGGCTAAATTTTTCTATGTTGGTCTATGAGTCATTCTTTTTAAATCTACAACCAAACCTTGTCACCTATAGAAAAATGATGTGCAACCCTATGTTTGTCATGGCATTGCTTATACTTTTGATTCATCTTTTCCAAGATGTCATGAACCTGTTAATGGATGTGTTGGATTTTTTCAATGAACTTTGTTGTTTTTGTGACCTCAGATCTCCCACGAGGTGTGTATTCCATGTTGGAGGATGGAATGGATACATCAATTGGTGTCATGGGTTAGAACCTGAAGCATACTTGGAATGGACTATGCTTGGTGGAGTTGTGCAGGGCCTGCTTGTATCCATGTTGTATAAAAAGAAGCTTTTAATTCCATGTGCATGGATGTTTGAAGTGATACATCCAAAGAATATAAACAATTAGGTGGTTCACCACTTCTATCTGACCATTATTTTGTGGATGGAAGGCCATGGACTTCATCAAATTGGTATCCATCATTTTCCATGGAGTGGACCAAAAGATACTAAGAAACCTGCTATCTCTATCTGAAACAATGGACTTGGGGAGACCAAAATGGAGCCATACATGACTAAAATATAGTTGATTTGTTTCCTCAGTAGACATAGTTTTCTTATAAGTGATCATGATCACCATTTTTTTAAAATGATCAACTATAATAAAAATATAGTCCTTGCCATGTTTTGAACTGGGTAAACCTGAGAGAAAATCCATTGAGACAGATTCCCAAGGCTTGGTTGGTTCTTGAAATGGTGTGTACAATCCTTGATTCTTATTTTTTGGCTTGGCTATCACACATGGGGTGTAATATTTGAGGTACCTTTCCACATCCTTCCACATATGAGGCTGGTAGAAGTGATTTTGTAGAACTACTAATGTCTCTACACCAAAGTGCCTAAATGTCCTATTAAAATGTGCTTCCCATATCATCTTCTATTGCTCTACAACTGGAACATAGATATGCCCCATGTGACAGAGGACATCATCTTGTAATTAGAAATTAGAGACATGTTAACCTTCTCAAATTTCTTGATATGTATTAGTAGAGGCATGATTTGTTTCATATAGAACACCCTAGGTGGAAGTCTCATGTTCGCACAGATCAAGAACTATTGTGAGTTAAAGAATTAGTGGATGGCTTAGACAATCTATGATATTATTTGAGTTCCCATTTTTGTATTTAATTATCAGATGGAATTTTTATAGATATGTGGCCCACTTCTGGTGCCTCTCATTTCATAGTTTTCTCTATGTCTAGATGAATTCTAATGGTCTGTGGTTAGTGTGGATAATTGTTTCTTTCCTCAAGATGTAGTGTTTCCATTGTTTTTAGGCTTGTATAATGGCATTGTTGTTAGGTATTTCTTGATTGTATCATTAAAATTTTCACTGTGATATGCAATAGGATGGCCATGTTGCATGATGATAACTCCCATGGCATATTTATATGCATCTATCATCAACTCAAAATTTTGATGCAAGTCTGGCAAAGCAAGAATAAGAGATAAATAGAGTTTATTTTTCAAATTATTAAATGATATTTGTTGTATTTAAATCCACTAAAATGCAGCTTTAGCTCCTCCTTTAGTCACTTGGTTTAGTGTCCAAGCAACATGTGAGAATCCAAGAACAAACCTATGATAAAAATTTACAAGACCCAAGAAACTATGAAGTTCTATGAGGATCCTTGGTGCAGGCCATTCTTGAATAAGATAAATCTTCTTTGGGTTGACATGGACCCCTTCCTCATCCATAATGTACCCTAGGTACTAAATTGTTTTCATCTCAAATGTGCACTTGTCAATATTTGCATATAATGTGTGCTTATAAAGAGTTTAAAGCACCTTATGAGCATGTTACAAATGTTCTTCCCATGTTCTACTATAGATGAGTATGTTATCCTGGTAGACAACCACAAATGAGTTGGTAAAGGGTCACAAGATGTCATCCATCATCCTCATGAAGGTTGCAGGTGTGTTAGTCAAGCCAAAAGGCATAACCAACTATTCAAAGATCCCCTCCCTAGATTTGAATTCAGTATTCTAGACATCGGTGGGGTTGATAAGAATTTGGTGATAACCAAATTTGAGATCAATTTTAGTGAATAACTTCTCACCATGGAGTTGGTCTAGTAGATCATCAATCTTGGGGAGGGGGTAGTGATTCTTTGTAGTGATTTTTTTTAGGGATCGATAGTCAATGCAAAGCCTCCATGTTCCATCCTTCTTTGGTGCTAAGATAATTGAGCTTCCACAGGGTGAAGAGCTTGGCCTGATGTGACCCTTTTGGATTAATTCTTGAATTTGTCTTTTTATCTCATCATTATTAAAGATGGATCTATGATACATGGGGATATTAGGCAAAGGTGATCTTGGAACCAAATTGATAGAATGTTTTACCTGACAGTGTAGTGGAACTCCCATGGGTGACTTAAATAAGTCATCATATTCTCCCATTATTTGACCCATATGCTTCTATTATTGTGTTGATTATGTAGTCAAGGCTACAACATCAGCCTTCTTGGATCTCTGTGGCTTAACCACCATGATAATGAAATACTTTATCTTCTCCACTAATCTCTTACATTACTTGGAAATAATTAGGGAGGTAGATGTGGAAGGTGGTACCTATGGTACCCTATAGCACTATGTTCTAAGAGTGAGGGTGATCCTTCAGGTTCTTGATTCATAGATGCCATGTCATTCATACATGAATGGCTGACCAAGAAGTATATTGTAGACATCCAGATTGATCACATCACATAAGACCTCAACTTGGAAAGGTTTTATTGCATATGAAAGAAGACACTGGTGGGTGACACAAAGGTCTCTCCCTAGGGTCAACCATCCAATACTATATGGCTTTGGGTGAGGCTTCATGGATAGATGTAGACTTTTCATAGCATTATTAGAGATTAAATTCTTTTGACTCCCACTATCAAGAATAAAATGTAGATGCTTACTTTTTACCCACAACTTAGTGTGAAACAACCTTTCCTTATCATTTGGCCTTTCCCCATGGGTATTTGATGAAGTAATGATGGTATCAGGTTAAGCATATATAGTCTCTTCTTCATCCTCTTTAACTACAGGGTGTGTATGAGGCAAAGTAGTAGATGTCAAAAATTGTGACTCAAAAAGTAGGGACTTGATGGCTCAACATTCTTCTTTGGAGTGAGTTCTAGTTTTATGGTAATCACACCATTTCTAAATCTTCCCCTTTTTGGGATTCTTATCTTGAAACTCCTTTTTCCTCCAATTTTGGCCTCATGTTTGACCTTCTTTGTCACTTTTCCATTTTGAAGGCTAACTCTTCGTATTCTTTCTTCCATGCTTCTGTTCAATCTTCACCATAAACTTATACACTTCATCAAGGGTTTCCAAATTGAAGAGTTCCATTTCCCCCCATATATACCATTGTGTCCACCATGATATTTGATAACCTTGTGTTTCTCACTTTCTTGGATGCCCAATCTCATAGACAGAGAATGAAAAATGTCAGTGTAATCTTGAACAGACTATTCCTTACCTTGGCAAAGTTGTTACCACTGTATATACAGATCATCATATGCTTTAATGGGGTAGTATTCTTCCTTTATAGCTTCCATGAAATCATCCCAGGTAGGTTCCACCTCAAGGCCAATGTCATTCATATTGAAATTTTTCTTGTAAACTTCCCAACAATTTTTGACAGGCAATGATGCTTTCAAAAGACCAAAAGTGATCTCAAATCTATCTATCACCAAATTCCTATCGACCCCACCGATATCTAGAAGACTATATTCAATTGGAAAGGGATCTATCACATAAGATACATTAATCACTCGATAGTCCACACATATGCAGATGCATCCATCCTTTTTGATACTAATCACCATGGGACTGACCCATTTAGATTTGGTAATGGGAGTGATGACTCTGGCATGGAGCATACTATCAATTTCTTTTTTAAAGCATGCTCAAAGGTTAGGATTCATCCTGTATGTTCATTTTTTCATTGGTCAAGTGCTCTTAGCTAACTTGATGTGAATACTCCCTAAGGATGGGTGGACTCCCTTCAATTCACTATATTTCTTTGGAAAACCATCTTGATATTCTTTTATCAACTCAATTTTTTAAAATCTCTACGTCAATCTAATAATTTCTAATTTTATCCATCTTTGGCTCTTGTTTTATGCCAATGTTACATTGGATAGTCTGGATAGGCCCATGATAGGGTTTATCCATTTTAACACTTCTATCCTTAACATTCTATGTAGAAATGTTCTTATAAACATCTAGATGGTTGGTCAGGGGGTCAAGTGAAGTGGATCCTTCATCTTTATCTACTTGAAACACAAGATTTTATTTTCCCAAGTAAATCTCTTCACATCGATCTTCATCAGGGACTAGGGTATGCATAGCAAATCGATGTGCATATGGATCATTAAATAAGTGTAAAGGTTCCTCAGGGTCCTAATGGATATGCCTCAAGCAATCCTCCATGGGACTTGGGTCTTTGAGTACTGCATCATGCATGGCCTAGAAAGTGAGGCACAAGTCTATCTTTGGTGATGAATAAGAGAGTGTTGAGGTCATGTTATCCTTTAGTAACTACTAGAAACTAGTTCCCATGTTTCATTCTCCATGAATATACCAGGCCCATGCCCAAGTGCATAAAGCTCGATAGAATGCATGCACCCATATATACTTTGGTAAGTATGTTTATTCATTTCTCCATATTGTCTCACAAGACTCAATGTGAGGTTTAGGTGCTTGCACACCACTGTAACTAATTGTTTCCCTAATGTTATTATCATAATGGAATATGTGATGTAGGGTAAAACATACTTGATCCCAGTATATAAGGAACTCTTTATGAGTATGCCACCACCTTATAATGGTGCCATCAAAAAGGTGGTCTAATGTCCTCATTCGATCATTTTTGGTGCCATAGAATTTTTTAAGGTACTGGACAAAATCAGATACCTCTATTTTCCCTTAGAATCATGGAGCTTCATCAAGCCTTTCCAGCAGTGGTCCTACTAGTGGTCCTTTCATTGCTAACCTAATAAGGCAAACAAGCTTATGACATCTAAGAAGTTGCCACAAGAATTTTTCTCAACTATTGATGATGTTACACATCCTCCCAGTGAGATCATAGTGACCATGGGACCAATTGTTACAAGCATTTCTTGTAGTATTAGAAATAGACTAGTTATTGGTCCATCAAGGAACACCATTTGGGGTGGGATCATGTTGTTTCTCACTTCTAAAAGTAACATTATAAGTGGTTAATGTCTTCATCAACATTGATGGGCTCTATATAAGGGGGTCCTTATGCTTGATCTAGTGGGATTATGACACACTAATCAATGTTCTCAAAACTAATTTAGTGCTTCTTAAAGCTCAAATACACGTTATTCTCATATCACCAAGGTCTTCCCATAAGATCTGGGTAATCATCAGCTTTAGCTAACTCTAAAACCTCAAAATATGCTTTGAATGGTACTCTAAGTATGTCAATCATGGTGTTCTTAAGGACCCCAATAGGGTGCACACAAGTGTTATTTGCCATGAATAAGACATGAGGTGAAGGTTGTAGCACTAGACTAGACATTTTGCACAAAGCATCCTTAGTGAGGACATTCACTTCCATGTCAATATCCACTAAGATGTCCTAGATTACCCATCCATTGATGGTAGCATTAACCAATATTTCTCTATCTTCTGAGGGAGTATAGGAACTAGGAGTTTCCTATTGCTAAACATGATTTAAGCAATGGTATTTAATTTGCCTACTGAGGTGAGGGTGGAATCCATTTGGTAGTTAGTATTGACTCTTAATCCAAATGTTAAGCTGAAGGATAATATCCTCATCTAGCATACACTTGCATAATTCCTAAAATTCATCCCATACCACTAGTTAAAGTTCAATTTTTGTTTGCATAGCAGCATGTTATATTACATCCTTATCCTTGAGGAATTGGATTTCTACCAAAATTTCTTGAACAAGCACCATCATATCCTAGAGGACATGATTTTTCTATTGAACATTAGGGTACTTTGCAACTCATAGTTCTTCTCATTGTACCTTCTTGATCATATTAGCTATTGATTAGGTCTATCCAACATTATGATTAGTATTGTTTACTTGTTAAACTATCAGGATGGTTGGGCATGCATGCCATTATAGTTTATCAATTTGAATCATACCAATGCCCTTTTTATTTTACTCCATGGTGATAGCCACATATAGATCAAGGTACTCCTCTAGTTGATGGTTTTTTTACAAAAAGTTCATGTTGAGTAATCTAGGTAATCCCATTGATAGTGATTTGGAAACCCACATTTGTAACAAGTCCTAGGTGGAAAATGTCCACCTCCTCATCCTCACCCTCTTCCATTTCCATGGTATCCACCATTGTCTTGAGTATTTTCTACCAAGTTTTGTCATGTGCCATGCACTCGAACTTCATGGATGTCACTGATCAAATGATAGTCATTAGTATCATAAGTGTAGGCATCATAAATCTTACAATACTTAGATACCTTAATATACATAGCTCACTACAAAAGATAAAAATGGACATCATGTTCCTTATGGTAAATTTCACATATTTGTTTAAGTACCACACAAATGTTCTTTCATGGGTAGTTACTCCTTGTATGTCCTTCAATTTCATAGTCAATATACTAGACACCATTGCATGTCTCATGCACATTATTTATCATCAAATTCTTGAGTTATGATTCCATGGATGTTATTTATGCCTCCATAAAGGGACTAATCCTAGTGTCAATTCTTCTAACTACTTCAACCCATAGAATAACTTCTAAAGCCTCATGTGGGCTAGTGAAGGTTTGTTGTGATAAGGTTTGCTAGAAGGGTAGTAACAGTCCTCCCACAAAACATGGTGCATGTTGAGAAACATTAATTTCAAATGAGAATTTAGAAAGAAAGGTCTTAAACATTGAGTCATACTCATTTATGCTCTTTTTAATTCCTTGCTTTATGTCCTTCATCACTGCTATACTCTACCACTCAAATTCAAGAATGTCAAATTCCTATAAAAAGGCTATTTTGAGCTAATCATAGTTAACCACCACTTGTTGAGGGTAAAAATTCTAGTACCACTTATTTACAGACTCTAAAATAGTAGATACAAACTATGTAGCCTTAAATTTAGAAGACATGATGCCTTATGCCCTCCAAATTAGTTCTAATTTGTAGACATGCTTAGTTGCATTTTCCACCCCTCAATATTTACGTAAGCATAATGTCATCTCATAATAGACCATAGTGGGTTTTGGTGGTTCAATGGGTCATTGATAGGAGGATCTAGCCCCTGTTCCTTGGAGAGGGAGTTCACTTCCTCTTCCACCTCCTCTGAGTCCTCCTCCAGTGCCTCTAGTAGTAGTGCTTGTGAAAAGGGGCATGATAGTGGGTTGGTTACCCAAGTTTGGGCCTGTACCTTGTCCTTGAGGTCTAGGTCCACCATGCATCCCAACTTGTGCCATAGAATTCCCTTAAAGAGGTAAAAATAGTGATAGATCTAAATGAGCATCAAATATACCAGTTTCAATATCCTTTATTAGTTCAGCTTTTGACTTTGAACTATCTGTATCCCAATTTTGAATATGTACTCTGTCAGACTCAAAGGCATCAGTGTGCACTATGTTGGGGGAGCTTGGTTGGTTTAGACTTAGTTTCTCAGTTCTTAACATCCAAATTTTTTCTCCTTTATAAGATAGAAGTGGCATAGAACATGGCTTGAAAGTGATGGGATCTTCATATGTTTTTGCTTCTATGCAGCTCCTGACAACACTTATTGAGTTCTCTTGCTCTCTTCCTGCATTGGTAACTCCCATGATCCTTTACCAATCTTCATCATACTATTGTTTATGTAGTGCACACTAGATGGATACCTTTTTTAACCCACAATATTCTATTAACCCCTAATCTTCCCTTCCAAATGTGTGGCTCATGTATAAGAGGATTTAACCCTTCATTGGTATAGTTTCCAATCCAAAGTCAACAATTAATTTATTAATTTTGAAAGCAAAAAAAGTTAAATAGTGACCCCATAAATCTTGAAGGAATTGGAACTTATCTTTTTTAGGACATGAATAGGTGGTCACAACATACTCTAGAATGTAGATGTTCTAAACTCCTTTCCACCAAAATTTGACTACTTGCATCTATGGGACTCCAAGTCATGCTAAAGTCATTTGCCATTCTAGCATCTAAGATTACCTTCTACCAAGATTCATAGATCATCCTTGAGTATATGATATTATCCAGTCATGTAAAAGAACTAGGAACTCTAAAAATAAGGCTTCATATAAGGGATTGTAGATATTTTTCTCCACCCACTGATGTACATATATTCCTTATCTAAGATATGAAACTACAAAATTATCTTCAACACTAGTAACCTATTCTTCTATATTTTCTAATGGAATATGATCAAACATTTTCCCATGATGGTGTTTCAAGTGCTTTAGGTCCCAAAAATGGAACCAAAATGATGGGTTATTTTGGTAAAGTCTACCTCTGGTGTTGAAGTCCAACCCAATGTGCTAGTGCACTGGCCATTTCATGTAAGAACTAGGTCTTTCATGCTCACCTGAAGCATGTGGAAAAAGACTGATTATCGAAGGTTTTGTAGCATAATTTTGATAACTTGTTCATATTCATTAATTACACAAATATTATATAAAAGCATAAACTTACTACTACAATCCAATGGGTTCTAAATTTGATTAGCATTATGATGTAGACTATAGTCATATCGATACTTGTCATTAATTATTTAGAAAAGAAAATATTAGATTTCTTACCCAGTTTAAACATTAGTTCATACCATCACTAATAGTAACACAAGTCGATATAACATGCTATCATATATTAAGCTTAAGATTTCTCACCAAAACATTGCATAATTTATACATCTATCCTCTTGCTTCACCAACATCTTCAATACTTCATAATAGGGGTATTTATACTTGTTTTTTCCTAACCAAGTGGTACAATCATTTATGAAATTAATAGCTAGTGCATGGACTCTCAATAGACTGAGAGTCATGGCACTTAAAACTAGTTCTTCCTAAAGCCTTGGGCCTCAATTCCCCCTAGATCCACACTCTATGCTATATCTCGATGGCCATGTGTTCCTTATCTTATGAGTAGGTGAAAATATTCCTATCAATAAGGTTAGATTGATCCATATGAATCATTCTTCCAACTTCCTCCCACCTCCCATGTGCTCCCCTAGTCTTCTACTTTCATTCTAAGTTCTATGTTCTTGGGTTCCTCATGACTTATTCTTTTCTAATTGGGTCCTCTCATGTTGGTTCTCCCATGTCATTATCCTCTTGTATATAGCAGGTTTTGTGCCAAGATTCCTCTATGCTTGTCAACTATGTGTCATAGTTCTCCCACACCATGGTCCTTCTATGCCATGTCAGTCCTACACCAAAATAGGATAATGATCCTTCTACATCATGTTGGTCCCATGCCAAAATGGAACAAATTTTATTCAAAATTCAAGGGGAAAACACTATTAGTAATGATAGTCATGTTCATAACTCATAAGCACCAGAGAATGAATATGAATCCAAACTTAAGATGGTTCAAAAACTAAGCAATAATTTTGTTTAATTGCAAAAGCAAGTGGGAAATTCTAGGGAAGGTTCCAACAAAGGCTATGTTTATCAAAATTTCAATAGGTTTCATTATAAAAACTAAAATGAGTCATTTGAGGACATACAAAAAATGAATCTTTGTGATATAGGTCTACTGATCATTAGAATGTCTTATAAGTATGTCAAAATAAAAGGGATACATCTAAACCTATGCTTAATCAAGACTTCATTGTAGGGACATTTGGTTTTGCAGGGACATCTAGCTTTTTATAGTCTTTTGATTTTCCATTTGAAGAAGAAAGTGAACTAGAGGATGATATAGAAGATGAAATGGATGTTCAAGATGAGTAGCCCCATGAAAAAGATTAGATATAAACTGACCTCTCTTTAGAAAATAGCTATGAGGGTAATTCATATGAGTTCATTGCTAATATTGAGGATATCCCTGAAGAAGAAGACCAATGACAACATTTATGCCAATATTTTTTGAAGGAAATTGAGGTTTTCCAAGATAGAAATGTCATTATGGAGATATCAAAGTAGGACGAGTTGGAATTTGATTTATTAGCTAAGATTTCATTCTGCATAGACTATGAGGATGAATCGAGTGAAATGGACCAAGAATTTTCATATGACACCTTCAAAAGGGTGGAAGAATGTGATAACTTGATTCGAATGGTAAGATTTTAGATAAATTCCATGCTCTTTCAGTTGTTAAAGATGAATTAGCCTTTCAAGATAACTTATAAAGTTTTGGCACAAAGATGGATAGTTTATCCCTACCTCAAGCTGAATTTAATAAAGACATTAAGACAAGAATACTTGCTAAGATACCATCACTGAATGAGGATGATATAAGTCATTATCTATCTATGAATGAAGGAGAATTAACACTCCTGATGCAAGACAAAAAGATTTGGGAAGAAGATAATTGGGTCCCAGATTCATATCTTCAATCCATGCATTTAAGAATGATGATAGGAGGCCAAGCTACATCAACTAGAAGACATAAGCGTATAATTTATCTTATCCATAAGAAGAGGCCACTAAGTGAAAAGATTCATGTTTCAAGGTTCTATAGTAGATTAAATAATTTTCCATTTGATCCTAGAGGTAAGTACTTTATGCAGTTAGTGTAGGGCTTAGATTAATTTCTTTCCTTTTTTTGTTTCTTGATTTTTTCTTTCTCACCCCTTATTTGTCTATAGTGTTTGTTTTCTCTTGCTTTGTTCCTTGATTTTAACTAAGTCCTATTGGGAAATTCTTAGCTCAAATTTTAATCTAAGCTTCTCAAGAGCTTCATAGTTCAAAAATTCAAGTATGACTTCTCAACATTGGTTGATCATGGATAGTTGAAATGTGAGCTTGATGTTGTAGTTCAGAGAAGCTGGCAAAGAGTGATGGGTAAGTTAATTATTACTTGAGATTTTAAAATTATTCTAATCTAAGATTGGTTTTAAGAAGGATTGAACATATAGGATGAAATATTAAACTATTAAGTCATAATTATGCTTGCACTTAAAAAACATTAATTGCTTGGGATAAAATTTACAACCAAGTATGATTGTCTGAAAATCAAACACTTGACCAAATCCCTAAACCTGGAAAACTTGGTTCCCAACCTTTGTTGGAAGGATAAAAATGATATAAAAATACAAAAATAAGAGCTTATTACAAAATTTAAAGAGATTTATAAGTAGAGGTGATTTTGGTAATCTCCACCGAAGCTATGGATACTTGATTGGTAGTGGAGCAAGGCCTTAAGTAGAGCCAAAGGTATCTCTATTAGGGATATGGATACCTAGCTAAAAATAGAGAAATACCTAAGCCTTGTTTCAGATAAATCATGGTTCTTAATGGATATTTAAACATACTGAAAGTCAATGTTAATGATTAAAGATATGAACCTAGAAGTTGTTCTCTAAATCCTTTGGCAATGAGTAAGTGGAATCAAAGCACACACACAACATGATAGATTCTTGATGTCTAATCCTAATTTTTCATCTACAATATTTGTTCTAGCCATGAATTGATCTTAATAATGGTGCCTGATCAAATAGAATAAGTATCTTAATTATTAGTCTAAACTAGAGTCTCTAAATTCTAACATATTGTTATGTTTCCCCTAGAAGTCACCATTTGTTGAGGTTAACATACCCCCATTTCTAAAAATGGGGGCCCATCTATCAAATTGTGTAAATTTTTGCCTTGAAATTAAAATCCACTTGGTTAGAGTATCATTATCATAATTTCACATTATTTTTATTTGAAGATCATCCACACCATGGTCTAGTTGACTTATTTGTTCATAGCTCTACTTTAATCTTATCTAAGGTGATAATATTGAATATTTGTGTTTCACGTTGAAAGTTTAATGGAGCCCATTTGAGAATGAGCATGTATAGGGTTTGATGATTAAATATTAAATTGATCGTTTACTAAATTTGGTTTATAATTGATTAATTAGATTCATATTCAGAAACCCTAACCTAGTGTTTTGCCTAGACCCTTTAGTTCAAGTTTAAAATCAATGAGATCTTTTATTTTAATTTTAAGTGGGAATAATTTAAATTCCATGGAATTAGTTTAATTTTTATTATAAGGCTTGTCATGTTTTTCAACACAACCAAACTTTAGGCTAAAAATTCACGTCTAGTCCTTTTTATATCTTTTAACCCATGGTTCCTTTTATCATAGCATGGTCTAAATGAAAATGTAGGGTCACTTTTATTACTTAGCCTAAGGCCTTATCCTAGAGTTCCATCATATTTATTTATACAATGAAACCCTAGGTTAAACCCTTACGCTAAGTCATTTTTTCAAGGTCCTTTTTGTTCTATGTTTATCACCTTGGTCCAAAATATTTGTGCCTAGGTCATTTTATTATTCACGGGGTCACCTTTATTATATTTATATCTTAGCTTAATCATTTTTATCTTAAGTCATTTATACATGCTCTCAAGCTTAACTTAGTCTTTTATAAAATGCAAGGACCAATCATGATCAAATACCCATATCTCAATCTATGACATGAATTTAAGTGAAGGAACCAGATCGAATGGAGTGAGATTAATCACTAAAAAGTCAAATAGTGGTCCCTAGTTTAAAGCCCAAGTAGGTTTAGATGATCAATGATACGTTTTATAATGTACATATTTGATTGATGGAGTGAAACTAGTGATGACTTTTCAAATGAAGTTTTAAAATCCCATGAGACTACCAAGTGACATAACCTCTAACCCCAATCCAAAGAGCAAAAACACCCATGTAGTCAATACAAGGCACATGTAGAGTGTAGAGCAAACTATAGAATGACAAGTGGTAAGACATGTTTAAAATTGACAATCGTGTGCCCATAAATGATGTTCATGTGAACATCAAATGATGATTTTACAGATGTCAAATTTAACACAACAAAGAGCATGAACCATGTGTTTAAAATTGAAAGTCACATGACTATCAAAGACATTCTCACAGATGCTAAATGATGGTCACAAGGATGTAAATTTTAACATAGTAAAATAGGATCCAAATTTTAAAAGGCAATAGTCATTTTTTAGAATGATGAATAAAATGACTTGGGACTCCATGAAAATGCCACATTGAAGCTATATGAGTGCAATAGGCCAAATCAGAGACCTTTTAAACCTGGTAATATAAAGGGTTGGGATCTAAGTTCACATTGTTTGAACTAACTATGCCATTGGAGTAATATTTATCCTTAATTATCTTAAAAATGGGACCATGCCTATATGGGGGAACATCCGATAACAATGAAGACCTTACAACAATTATGAAGCACACCATCAACCAGTAGGTCCTAAGTCAGGTAAAATAGAAATATCCCTTCTATAGCTAGCATTGTATAATATTTTAAAATAGGATATTACTTTTGTATAGACATGTGTAATTTGTAGGAACACATTATCTATAGGTTAGTTGTTTTAAAGGAAAAGATCATTTGTTCTAGAATGTAGTAGAAAGGATAGTTGTGTTATACACTTGTACAAATGTCATTGGATTAACACTTGTCGACATGATTCCTTATATCCTATAAAGAGAGCATTATCAATTGTAAAAATGGGAGAGTTATTATAACCAAATTACTTTGTAAACTAGGAGAAGTTAATATAAGCAAGGAATTCTATAAAAATTGTCTAGTATTTGCTTGTGTGAAGTGTTATATGGTTTCTCTCTTAGTTGTCTAGTTTCACTTTTAGATTTTAATGGTTCTTATGGATTATGGATGTGTATCTTGGATGCAAAGTTGCTAATTTGTGTCAATGATATTTTATTTGAAAGTTCTTAGGCTTATTTCATTTGCTACACTTATTTTTGCATTTGGGCTCATGTTGTTTACTTGTAGGAGTGAATCTTTAAAGCGAGTCTAGTTCTTATTTTCAGTATTTCATACCTTCCTTTGAAGCTTTATTAATGTATGTTGTGATTTGGGCCTAAGTTATTTCACTTCATACATTGGTTAAATGCATGTCTAGATGAGATTTGAACTTTGTCATAATGTCTAGGACAAGACCAACAACATTTCTCTTTCTACCCTACCCTTTATTTTGCTTCTTTTTTAACTTGATAACTTTAGCTTAATTCTCATTATAAATATTATCTTAGATTAGTTAGACTAGTTTTTTTTATCACAATTCACTATTATTAGCATAGTATACTGCATATTTTGAATAGATCTACTATTTGGCCACAGTGGCTCCCAACCACCAACTAATATAAATATTATGGAACATTCACTTGTTCTACCTCTATGCTCATTAGTAATGATAGTCATGTTTATAACTCAGAAGCACTAGAGAATGAAGATGAATCCATACTTAAGATGGTTCAAAAGATGGGCACAAATTTTCTTCAGTTGAAAAAGCAAGTGGGTAATTTCAGGGAAGGCTCCAATAGAGGATATGTTTATCAAAAGTTTAATAGGTTTCATGATAACAAATACAATGAGTCATCTAAGGACATACATGACAATGAATCTTTGTGATATAGGTCTAGCTGATCATTATAATGTCTTAAAAGCATTTCAAAATGGAAGGGATACATCTGAACCTATGCTTAATCAAGATTTCATTGCAGGAACATTTGGCTTTCTATAGTTTTTTAATTTTCCATTTGAATAAGAAAATTAACCAAAGTATGATCTAGAAGATGAAATGGATGTTCAAGATGAGCAGCCCCATGAACAAGATCAAATACAATATGAATTCTCTTCAGAAGATAACTATGAGGGTAATTCATATGAGGTCATTACTGAAATTGAGGACATCCCTGAAGAAGAAGAAGACCAGTGGTAACATTTATGCCAAGATTTTTTGAAGGAAATTGAGGTTTTCTAAAATAACAATGTCATTATAGAGATCCCAAAGTGGGATGAGTTGGAATTTGATTAGGTAGCTGATATGCCATTCTACATAGTCTATGAGGATGAAGTGAGTGAAACAGATCAAGAATTTTCATATGACACCTTTAAAAGGGTGGAAAAATGTGATCAACTTGATTCAAATGGTAAGGTTGTAGATAAAATTCATGCTCTTTCAACCAATCAAGATGAAGTGGCCTTTCAGGATATCTTGGAAAGTTTTGGCACAAAGATGGATAGTCTATCCACACCTTAATCTAAATTTAATAAAGACATTAGGACAAGAATGCTTGTTGAGATACCATCACTGAACAAGGATGATATAAGTCACTATCTATCTATGAGTGAAGGAGAATTATCACTCCTAATGCAAGACAAAAGGATTTGGGAAGAAGATGACTGGGTCCTAGATTCATATCTTCAATCCATGCATCTAAGAATGTTGATAGGAGGCCAAGCTACATCACCTAGAAGACATAAGTGTATAAGTGCTCATATCCACAAGAAGAGCACACTAGGTGAAAACATTCATGTTTCAAGGTTCTGTAGTAGACTAAACAATTTTCCATTTGATCGTGAAGGTAAGTACTTTATGTAGTTTGTGTAGGTCTTAGATTAGTTTCTTTCCTTTTTTGTTTCTTAATTTTTTCTTTGCCACCCATTGTTTGTATATAGTGCCTGTTTATATTTGATTATTTTCTCTTACTTTTTTCTTTACTTTTGAATAAGTCCTTTTAGACAATTCTCAGCTCAAAATTTTATCTAGGCTTCTAAATAATTTCATAATTCAAAAATTTAGGTATGACTTCTCAACATTGGTTGATCATGGATAGTTGAAATGTGAGCTTGATGTTGTAGTTCAGAGAAGCTAGAAAGTACTGATGGGGAAGTTAATTATTCCTTGAGATTTTAAACCTTGTTCTAATCTAAGCTTGGTTATAATAAGTATTTCACATTTAGGATGAAAGCTTAAACTATTAAGGCACATTTATGTTTGCACTTAAAAAAATCTAATTACTTAAGACAAAGTTTATAGCCAAGGATGAATGTTTGAAAATAAAACACTTGACTAAATCCCTAAACTTAGCTAACCTACTTCCCAACCTTTTTTGGAAGGTCAAAAATGATCTAAAAAATACAAAAATAATAGCTTATTGCAAATTTCAAAGATATTTTTATGTAGAGGTGATTCTGGTAATCTCCATCAGGGTTATGGATGCTTGACTAGAAGTGAAGCAAGGCTTTGAGTGGAGCTAAAGGCATCTTTGTTGGGGATATGGATGCCTGGCTAGAAATATAGAAATTCCCAAGCCTTCTTTGAGATAAAGCATGGTTCTCAATGAATATTTAAACATGCTAAAATTCAATGTTAATTATTAAATCCATGAACCTAAAAGTTGTTCTCTAAATCCTTTGGCAATGAGTAAGTGGAATCAATGTAGAAACATAACATGACTGAGTCTTGATGTTTGATCCTAATTCTATATATGTAATATTTGTTCTAACCATGAACTGATCTTAATAATGGTGCCTGATCAAATAGAATAATTAGCTTAATTATCAGTCTGAACTAGAGTCTCTAAATTCTAACATATTGATATATTTCCCCCAAAAGTCACCATTTGTTGAGGTCAATATAGCCCATTTCTGAAAAATGGGGACCCATGTGTCAAATTGTGTAAATTTGTGCCTTGAGATTAAAATCCACTTGGTAAGAGTATCATTAGCATAATTTCACATTATTTTTATTTGAAGATCATCCACACCATGGTCCGGCTAACTTATTTTTCCATTGTTCTACTTAATCTTATCTAAGGTGCTAATATTGAATATCTATGTTTCAGGTAGCATGTTTAATGGAGCCCATTTGAGAATGAGAATGCCTAGGGTTTTATGCTTTAATGTTAAATTAATATTTTATTAACCTTGGTTTATAATTGATTAATTAAATTCATATTCATAAACCTGAATCTAATGTTTTGCTTGGACCCTTTAATTTAAGTTTAAAATTGGTGGGAGATTTTATTTTAATTTTTAAGTGGGAATAATTTAAATGCCATGGACTTGGTTTAATTTTTATTCTAAGGATTGTTTATGTTTTTAAACACAACCAAACTTTCATCTAAAAATTCATGCTTGGTCCCTTTTTATATCTTGTAACCCATTGTCCCTTTTATCATACCATGGTCCAACTAGAAATGTAGGGTCACTTTAATTACTTAGCCTAAGTCTTTATCCCAAAGTGCCATCATATTTATTTATACAATGAAACCCTAGGTTAAAACATTAGGCTAATTCATTTTCACAAGGTCCCTTTTGTTCTATGTTTATCACCTTGGTCCAAAATATTCATGCTTAGGTCCTTTTATTATTCATGGGGTCACCTTTATTATATTAGAACTTAGTTTAATCATTTTTATCCTAAGTCCTTTATACATGCTCTCAAGCCTAACTTAATATTTTATAAAGTGTTGAGACCAATCATGATCAAATACCTAGATCTCAATCTACAACACATATTTAAGTGGAGGACCTAGATCGAATGGAGTGAGATTAATCACTAAAAACTCAAATAGTGATACCTAATATAAAGCTTGAGAAATTTCAAATAAGCAACAATATGCATTACAATGTACATATTCAATCAATAGAGTGAAACCAATGATGACTTTTCAAATGAATTTATAAGATCCTATGAAACTAACAAGTGGCATAACCTCATATCCCCAATCCAAAGAGAAAAAACACTATGTAGTCGATGTGAGGCACACACAAAGTGTAGAGTGAACTAGAGAATGACAAGTGGTAAGACATGTTTAAAATTGATGGCCATGTGCTCATTAATGATGTCCATGTGGATGTCAAATGATGATCATGTAGACATTAAATGACAGTCATGTAGACATCAAATTTAACATAACAAAGAGCTTGAACCATGTGTTTAAAATTGAATGTCATGCAACTGTCAAAGATATTCCCATGGATGTCAAATGATGGTCGCAAGGATGTCAATTTTAACATACTAAACTGGGATCTAAATTTTAAAAGGCAACAATCATTTTTGACAGTGATGAATAGAATGACCTAGGACCCCATAAAAATGTCACGTCGAAGCTATATGAGTATAATAGGCCAAATCAAAGACCCTACAAACCTAGTGATATAAATGTTTGGGATCTAAGCTCATAATGTTTGAACTAACTACACCATTGGAGCACTATTTATCCTTGAGTAGCTTGAAGATGGGACCATGCCTATATGGGGCAACATCTGAGAATAATGAATACCCTACAATAATTATGAAGCACATCATCAT
>JARHVA010007680.1:572500-627507 GCA_037957365.1 Torreya grandis
TTATTAATGGTTTTTACACCTTTAATGTTTGTATTATCTCTGCACATTAATTACATACCTGGTTAGGGACAATTGTGCAAATAAAAGAATAATTGACAAACATCAGTATAAACATTAATGGTTTTTGTATTGAATTTCTAAATTAAACATAATGTTGGATTAATATTTAAAGTCCTATTGTAATGACCAGAAAGGTCACGTTTCATTTTTAATCAAACTTTAAATCATTAATTAATGTAATTGTGTATTCATATATATAATATGGATATGATTTGTTTTTAAAATTGGTGAAGAACAGTAGTTGAGCTACACAAATCCATGAAAGAATAGTCCCTTATCAACTAGACGATGGAAAACTATTTGAGTGGCATGGTAGACCTACACCATTATACCACAATCAATTATGTTAAGCCAAAAATTAAAATAGTAGTTTTTGGATCAATGAGTGAAGGTGGCATATGCTTGGGTCTCAGGCTAAGGCTCACTTGCCTAATGATCACAAGGAAAATAAAAGTGTCTCTTGTTTAAGAAACTAACATGGAGTTCAAAATTATAAATTGTTTAAGTCAACAAAGTTGAAGCATCACCATTTGAAATAAATATGTGATTAATTAAATATTGTTATTTTAAGCATTACTTCAGGAATTAAGATATTGTGATTATTTATTAAACTATGGACCAACTTTGTATTTTTGCATGTTGTTCTAAACTATCTAAAGGATTGATATCACTAGTTGAATTACCTTAACTAAAGAGATTTAGTAACTATAGAATGCTTAATTAGAACACTTGTTGGAATGTGAGTATAATAATCTACATTTAAGGTTTTTTAAGAAATTGGTTTCTCTCTAAATCTTGTTAGTTGACTGGCTTATTATTGAAATTGGTTCACATAACCCTACAAGGCAAGTTTTTTGTCAGCTTGAATTTTGGGGGTTATGATAAATCAATACTATTTTGATGTGAAATCACGAACTCCTTTATAAATTTTTTGATGGTGATTTTGAGGAATATCATACCCTTGTCATTGATGAGTGTTTTTAGGCATCAAAACCTTGTGATGATGTTCTCATACAAAAACTTTGAAACATCATTTTACCCATAATGTGGAATCATAATTGCTTTAACCCAATTTGTGAAGTAATCATTGAAATGATGATATAGTGAACATTTGATCTTTTAGAGGGTGGAATAATATTCCCAAAAAAATATACACTCCATTTCTCAATGATTGGGCCACAAAAATTGGGTTAAGTGGCATTTCATCCTTTTAGTTAGACTTTCCAATGCATTGACACACATTGCAATGTTTCATAACCCTATGTGTATATTTAAATACCTTAGGCCACCATAATATGCCCCATAATATCTTTTTCATAGTCAAACCTCCTAAAAAATGTCCTTATGTGATGCTTTCATGTGCTTCCTTCAATACTTTCAATATTTCCTATCACAAAGCCACTTTTCAAAGAACATTATCTTTACCCAATTCATATAAAAACCCATTGACAATAGTGAATTGTAAAGCTATTAAAACTACTTGTCTCTTTTCTCTTTCTATGTAGTATTCTAGAAATATCCCATGATGAAAAAATGTTGATCTCTTCCAATTGATTTGGAATCATAATAACTCTAATTAAGTGTGCATTGGGTAAATCATATTGTAACTCATCCAGTTCATCTTCTATTTGAATATTGTTGAGGTAATTTAGTCCCACATTATCTCTTCATGGATTTATATTTATATTGAGTTGATATTCTTAAAAGAGGGTCAGCCATATCTAAATATTCCCTACCAAGAATGGTTTCTTTACTAAATATCATAGAGTTTGATGGTTTACAAATAATTAAAATAAAGTTTTCAATAGTTAGTGATAAAATTTTTTGAAGTCTAAATACCATACCCATGAATTCCATTTCCATTATGGCATAAATATTCTCCATAGTTGATATCTTATGAATTGTGAAAGGGATAGGGTGGTCCAAATATCCATCACTTGGTTGTGTCAATACAAAACTTATCACAATCCTTGAACCATACACATGTACATGAATTGTCTTACTTCAATTGGGGAAGACCAAAATTGGAGCTATGACCAATTATTGATTCAAACATATAAATGAAACTATTTACATTCTATTATCCATGTAAATTTATTTTATTTATGTAGTAATTTCTCCATGGATGTTATGATATCTGCATATCCATAAATGAAATTATAGTAATACCTTGTATGACTTGGAAAGGAATTCAATTTTAAAGGACTAGTTTATAGTTTGATCTCAATGATAACTATGATATTAGATTGATCATATTGAAGGTGGATGTTATCATATTGAAAGGTGGATGTTATCATATTGAAAGGTGATTTTATATGATTTTATCATATTGAAGGAGGGAATCATATTGAAATGTGGATGTTATCATATTGAAAGATGGATGTTATCATAAGTGGGTGATCATATTGAAGGTGATTTATGTATATTATTGAAAGGTGGATGTTATACTTAAGGATATTAAGAGGTTACATTGGGAATGGTTCCTTCCTATTTACTATAATAAATTATGACTTGTGAAAGGTGTGAAAAAGTCCATTTTTATTATAATTACTTCTTTGGATTATTATAAACCTTATATGAGCTCTCAAGATTATGTGCATGTTGATCACTTGGATATTTTGATATGGTATACAACTTTATTTCTACTAATTTCATTGGAATGAGAATGATGTCATAATCCTTGTGAGATTCTAGTTGGTTTCCACAGTATTAATAATCATGTGACCATCATAAGTATACTTCTTTCTATTCAACATAGGGTAGTGTGTTTCATCAATTTTTATCTCTAAGACTTCCAAGTCTCTAAGTTTGAAGCCTACATTTTACAACCTTATAATAGGTTTAACTCAGCCATTATTTTTGATACTCAAAGTGATTATACTATAAATTAATATTAGTTGTCCAATGGCCTCCCATGTTGATCAAGGTATCATGTTCATTGTGATTTTGAAATTAAATACATATTCATACCCTACAATATCATTATCCATCCACATTTCTCAAATAGTTTCAAGTAATATGACTCATTTCCACACATAAGTATAAAACTATGGGTTACATTTACTATCTTATTCCATATCTACAAGATTGATATGCCTTGTCTATGTGAATTTTTCCAATTCTAAATTTGGCTATGATATCCCCCTATTGTTCTTGTGGTGATAAAGGTGTCCAACTTGGTTGATACTAATAATATGGTGGATCCCATATATATTGACATTGAGGAATGATAAATACATGCCCACCCTAAATCATATTAAGGAGAGGGTTTGCCCATGCTGGCTAATGGTGAGGTAATGGAGGTGCCCATATGCCTTGATGTGACATCTTAGTATCTTGAAAAGTTACAATTTGATGTTATGGATGTTATTGCATGGTTACTACGAGGATATTTATTTTAATATATTCCTTCTATTTTTGTAAACCTCTAATTTTTTCCCCAATTTTAATAGTGGCTATATGAAAGTTAGAGCTCACTCTTTGGGGCTATTACATATAATGTTGGACCATATGGCATTTTGTAATTAAGTGATCCCAATTATGAATAATTTCATATAATTCCTTGTAGATACAATTACATTCATTATAATGATGGAATTTTTTCCCACACTTTATGAACCATATTTATAACTCATGCTTTTTCCTTTCTTATATTTCAACCATCCTACATAGCACCACTTGGAATCTATCTTTGCACTCACTAAAGATTTATCCCCAAAGTCCTCAATTTTTTATACCTTTATGGAAAATATGATGGCCTATACCTTGTTCATGAATTATGTTTGTGTTATTTTGAACCAAAATTGAATTTACAATCCTTATACAAACCATGCTACGTTATCCCTATCTTCAAAATAAAAGTTCATTTTATTTTTAACATCTATGAATCTTCAATCATAATTCATAATTGATTCTCCTATCTTCTATTTAATTTATTTGAGATATTTAATAGTTTGGATCACACATTTTTTATTCTTATATTCTACAATCACTTCAATTTTTACCCAAGTTATATCTAACTTGGGGCCTACACATTTGTAGATGAATTTTAATGATTTATTAGTTAAATATATGATGAACTCACACCATATGGTTTCATAATATTTTACCTCCTTGAATTCTCATTTCATTTCACAAGTTATGAGATTTTATTTTGAATCAATATATCTTTTAGAAAATTTCATAGTATTAAAATATTCTACAGGAATTGACATGATTATTGTGAGAGAAAGATTGATTGCTAAATTTTTACATTTTAGGATTACCACACTACTATTGCTTGTGATACTCATGCCTTAAAATATCTAATTTTCAACATCTATTTTGATTATATTTAATCTAGATTATTCTCTTAAATTTGTTAACATTTCTCTGATTTCAATAGGCCACTTCTTATTTTATACAATATTTCTAAAAAACTCTAGATTACTTATTTCTATCACTCGATCTAATTGTACTAGTGTTGGGATGTATTTATTAAGTATGAATGAGGAATTTACATTCCATTACTATACCTTTATCTATATAATCCATTAACAAATGGATTTTATTATAATTTAATGAAAACATTATGAATATCAATCTACCTCCTAAAGTTGTTACTACATTATTCTATTTCATCATCTAGCTCAACATCTATGATATTTTGATCACTCTCCCATTCCCATTATAAAATGGACTCTAATTATTAGTATCATATTGTAATCCCTCTAGGTTTATCCCATTTATTGCAACTCTTAGGAACTATCACTTATGGTGGTGGTCTTATTCTTCATTATTCCTATGATCTCCTTATTACCTTTCTAACTGTAACTTTATTCATATGTTCTACATAAACAAGGTTCTATTTTCACCATATCTTATATTGTCCCAACTCTAACTAAATATCAATTATCTTCTTTACATCTATTTTTTTTCTATTCATTTTTTAACTTCATTTTCATGAGCTTCACCTTGCATCCACTCACAATGTTTCAGTTACCTTTCATTCCCATTTTCATAGATCACAACCATGTGTCACCTTTCTTGACTACTCTATGTAAGTCAAAATCAAATCTATAACCTTTTCCAAAAATAATATATTTACCATCATAATGATTTTTTGAATAAATTTGCTTCTTATACCACTAAAAAATAAATCATAAGCAATATTAGATGAAATATATCCTTGAATATTAAATTCAATTATGTAATCATCAAAAGTAGTATTCACTAGTGCTTAGTTGTTCATGTCCACTCATTATCCAATTATAGAAAATTTTCCAATTTCTCCTTATTCCACTAAAAACTATCCATTCTACGAGGTAAAAAATAGTGGTACTCTGACCTTGATAACCATTCCACTAGTAACTCAGTAAGATCCCACCAAAAAAAACCGTATCTTTCTATATGTATGTTTTGAGATAATTCATTGCATAAGGATATATAATACATAATAACTTTCTTTAAAAAAATAATTTATTTTCTCCTCTAGCCATCCCTCACTGTATCTTTAACTAGGTAATCATTTAATTTATTTTTAGATGTTGGCAACAAAACCATTGTTAACAATTATCCTTGAAAATCCCTGTCAAGACATGCTAAGGTTGTAGTCTATCACCATTCATCCATTATTTCAAGAAAATACATTGGTGGATAGGCTTAATCTCAAATTAACTTATTTTTAGTTATATAATAAATATATAATACAACATATTCAATAGACTTGTGATAGATTGAGATTTGTGAATGATATATATACTTACTTTAATAAAGATATACACAACACAACTCATGAACTACCACTTTATATATTTCATTGAAGTATAAATTCTAGAGATACATCATATAACATAAAATATATTTTTCCTATTCTTTAATAATCTAACAATCCTAACTTAACAACCTTTGACTTAGTGTGAACTATAAAATATTGATGGAGCCTTCATAACTCTTCAGTTTATTGACTATTCCTTTCTTCTTCCTAGCCACCTTGGGGGATGTTCACCCATCCATTTTTCTTAACCATTAATAATACTAGTATAAAAATTGTCTCATAACTAAAATTTATAAAAAAATATTTCAAAGTATATTCAAAACCCCTTACTATTAAGACCCATTTATGTGTTTATAGAGAGCAAAAAGACAAGAATACAAATAATATAAAAAATTAGACATTTCAATTATGAATTTATAAAAGTGAACAAATAGGATGTATAATTCTATCCAATACACCTACATAATAGAAGTAAAAAACTAGAACAAAACACAATACAGATTCTACATAGACATAGGAGAGGCATATTCAATGGCTAAATATGCACTAAGGAATATTCAGTGGCAGGATAATTGGTACTGAATCTATATTTGATAGTTTAAATTATTTATTTCATATATACCTACATAAAAAATTCCATACCATTGTTTCACTCTAAAAATCCCAATATTATTCACAGTTATATTATTTTCACCATTTTTTCTATATTTGTTCAGTTCATTGCTTGTCATTTGCTATATTATGAGGACGATCTAAATTATATTTTTAGATTGAATTTAAGATTATATCTCCTTATACACTTTTTTTTAATGTTTTTAGTGATAAATCACCCTCATTCACTAAAAAGATAAAATAAATTGTTGAACCACTCAGTTATTTAAATGCCTACACCTTCTAGGTTTTTCCCTTAGGGTTTTACAAATAAGTTATAATTTTAGGTATACATTATATTTTTTATATTTATATCAAACCCTAGATTATACTCACATTTTTATGCTTATAGATTACATCCATATTTAATGAATTAGTGCACACACCTTCATTCTTTGAATGTATAACCTTTCGAGGATTCTTAGGGTTTGATCCTCTAATTTTGAATTTGATTTTATAAATTGCATATTATTTGTGTTTATTACATTGGTTAATCATTGGATTATTTACCTTCACATTGTTCATAATTATATCTTATACCTAGGGTGTCTGGTCCTACACATCCTACTAGACATAGTGTTAAATTGAGTGGTGCTACTTATGATTTGACTCAATTAACATTTTTATTTTTGGAAAATCCAAAATAGTTTCTTATAGTATGGATAAAATTGATACAAATGTGAATGGTTAATTTAAATATCTTTCTAATGAAATGTATTTCTATGATGATTATTTTGATAATTAACATGTTGATGGGATAGGGATGATGCTTGTGATAATACATCTTCTAGTTATATCATTGTACCAAAAATTGAGGACATGGGAAAAAATGATTTTGACACCTATATTGTAACTTCCCCTAAGGAACTTAATTCTATACTTTTTATAGCTATTGAAACATGAATTACATGAGTTAGGAATATGAAAGCTTTACACAAGTCTAATCATATAGATCCATTAGATGATTATACTCCAGCACTTGGAGGTTCTACATCTATATTAGGTAGTGAGGTTATGTTCTTCATGATACTATTGATCCTTCTATGCCTACTCATAGTGCTACAACCCATCCTTTGGTTAATCCTTCTATTCCTTTACAACCTAAGGTTTCTAAGGTTATTCCTCTAATCAATTGAATGATAAATGTGCCTCCAAAGTTTAATTATTATATAACACACCTTGGTCTTGGACACAATAAAAATACCAATCATACATCCATTACAACTAAGTTTAATCTTAAGAAGGAATCTATCCCTACATACACACATAATAATGTTAAGCATACACCTATATGTGCATATACTATTCTAGCAGTTCAACAACAACTTAACTCTATGCTATTCTAACTTACATAATTATCTAAATCATCTAATAAGCCTATCCATGTGGTTTCATCTTATGATATATTACAAAACCTATTGGATAAAAAATTTAGTGTTTACCCATTATCTAATTTATTTAAAGTGACTAAATTTGCATATAATAATGCTATGGGGATCATTCACATCATGCTAGAGCTTATTTTACATTTGTCTTTGATTTTCACCACAATAATTTACTTATGTCCATTTTTTCCATATAAATATCATCAGAATTGCCTTAGATTGGTTTTACACCCTACTTATGGGGTTTGTGAATAAATTAAATGATTTGGTCTATATGCTCTTATCACATGTTTATATAAACATTAGTCAAAAGCTCACATTTTATCAAATTTCTCAAATTAAATAAGAGACTATTAAAAGTCTTGTTAACTATGTTCTTAAACCTAAAAACATGTTTATGAAAATTTCACATCAAATTTATGATAGTGAGCTTCAAAATAATCTCTCAAATAATATGCTCCTATTGCTTAAGGAAAAAGTCATGTTTAATACTTATAAATATTTTGACAAAATTTACCATTCACCATTTAACATTGAGATTAAACTTATGGATGATAATATGTTAAAGTATTTATCTACCACATCCACAACATTCAAACCGAATACTAATGATGTACCTAATTTTTAATCTAAGAATGAGGCCAAAACTATAAACATAGTTTCATAACCAACTGATAGGCTTATCTTTCCTAGTTCTAGGAACAATTGAGAATTTATAATATTACTAGACCCACCTCACAAAGTGATTCAACACTTGATTTAATGTAATGCTTCAACAATTTTTTTGAGCCATAGCAATTAGATACTACTCTAGTATTTCCTAAAGGGTTTGTTGTTAGGAATTAAGTGAATTCAAAATAGAATTAATCCACCATAAAATATTTAATATAAAATACATAAACCAGATTTTAAATGTGTAAAAATATATTTAACTACCAAATGCATCACAAAATCAATTCCTCAAATCACAGTTAATATTTGCTAAATGGATAAAATTAAAAAACCAACAATAACACATAACATAGATATACCGTGGTTCACCCAATGTGGGATACATCCACCAAGAAAGTCCTCAAATAAAATAGTAATCTGAAACAAGATTACAATGAACTCTCATAGAGATAGAAAAATCTCCCATAAAAAATGTTGCACATAAAGCTGCACTTTCACCTGCACCTACACAATATTGTATCTTACAATATGTTATACCACACCTTTTAAATGAACACCTACACTTTACAAAACACCTAAACTTTGACTCTATCTCTTAAAAGCCACACCTACAAATAAAATCATCAACAACCTCTAAAAGGTCACACCACACCTTGTATATTAAAAAATGATGTAGAAAACCATCCCACAAGGAGAAACTCATCATCCTCATCAAGACAGGCCTTATCCACCTAGGAAACACACCATTACCACCTAAGCAAGCTTATCTTCAAGTCCCACCAAGAAGGAACATGCCATTATCCTCCAAATGGCACAACTTTCAATGCAAAGAGATAATAATCAACTCCTAGTAACGATAAAGTCCACCCCACTTGCATAATCCATCATAGAAATTATTAAATAGAACATTTAATAGTTTTCTCCTATAATACATCATAAAAATTATTAAATAGATCATTTAATAATTCTACTCATATGGAAATTATTTAATAAATAATTAATTCCCTAGAAAATAAGGAAATCAATCCCACTTCCAATAAACATGGAAGTCAACATGAAAATTATTAAATATGCATTTAATAATATTCACACACATGAGGAGTAAATGAAAAATTCACTCCCCACATCTTTGAATCTCTCTAAGCCCCCAAAATGTACCATCATGGTCATGTAATAGCCCCAAAGGGCTCCACACTCAATAGTCTCCAACTTGGAGACCGTTTCTCCTAAACAAAATCTATCATTACTCCATGACCACTAAGGCCAAACAAATCTGAACATAGTCTCAATTTGTCCAATGTGACCACCTTGGTCATCATATCCATAGGATTCTAGCTAGTATGAATCTTCTCTATCTTCACCAAGTTCTCCTCCAAAGCTATCTTGATGAAGTGATAACATAACTTAATGTGTTTCATCCTCGAATGGAAAGTGGAGTTCTTTGCCAAATGAATAACACTGACTATCATTGTGTAGTATCCAAACTTCTTGATCATTCCCTAACTCTCAAAACAAATCTTGTAACCAAATCATCTCCTTGCTAGCCTTTGTGGCAGTAACATAATCTACCTCTGTGGTTGACAAAGCCATAACCTTATGTATCTTAGAAATATAACTAACCATTGTATCTCTAATATTAAATATATAACCTCTCATACTTCTCTGACTATCAATATCCCCTACCATATTTGATTCCACATAACCACACAAAGTGGTATCTAATCCATCATAACATAATGCAAAATCAATGGTTCCTCTCAAATATCAAAGAATCCAATTCATTGCCTGCCAATTCTCATAACCTAGATCACTCATATACCTACTCATAACTCCCACTACTTGGGCAATATCTAGCCTAGTACAAAGCATGGCATAAATCAAGCTACCAACTATTGATGAGTAAGGTACTTTGAACATCGTAAGCTTTTCAACTTCCATTTTGGGACACTAATCCTTTGATAATCTAAAGTGGCATGCCAAAGGAGTACCAACAGATTTAGCATCCAACATGTTAAACCTTTCTAATAATTTACTCACATACTTTGATTGGGATAAGATTGAATTCCTCTCCTTCTTGTCATGGGAAATCCTCATACCAAAGATTTGCTTTACAACAGCCAAATCCTTCATAGAAAAGGACTCACCAAGCTATTTCTTGAGAATATGAATATGTTGTATGTTCTTTCCTACAACTAAAATGTCATCCACATGCAATCATAAAATAATAAAGGAACCCGCATCAAAATGTTTGATGTACACATAATGGTCAGAATGACACATTTGATATTCTTGTTCCAACATAAAACAATCAAATTTCTTGTACCATTGTCATGGAGCTTGTTTCAATCCATACAAGGTCTTCTTTAGTATGTATACATAGTTTTCCTTCCCTTTGACCTCATATCCCTATGGCTTCTTCATATACAAATCTTCATCCAAATCACCATGAATAAAATTAGTTTTTAGATCTAACTGTTATAAGTGCAAATCCTCAATTGCAACTAAACTAAGAATAATCCTAATAAAAGTCATTTTTACAATAAGAGAGAAAATCTCATTAAAATTAATACCTAATTTTTGTGTAAACCCCTTGACCACCATCTTATCCTTATACCTTTTTCTCCCTTCATCCTCTTCCTTTATTCTAAAGATCCACTTGTTTGGCAATGCACTTTTTTCCTTAGGTAGACTTACCAAATCACACATTTGGTTCTCCATGAGAGATCTATGCTCCTCATCCATGGCTTGTTCCTATTCCATCCTAGCATCTACCTACATTGCTTCTTCATAACACTCTCATTCTCCATTATTAGTGAGTAACAAATAATTCAAAGAAGGATAAAAATATTCAAGTGCTTTTCTTACCCTAGAAGACCTTCTTACCATAAGATTTTAGGGTCCTTGTGTAGAAGTTCCTAAACTAAATCATTGGATACTTTGCCATATGCAATATCAACCAATATTGTGTACTCTTTCTAATCCTATTCTTGTTCCTTCAACTGATCATTATACATGAATTTTTCATTAAATACTACATCTATAAACTAAAATATTTTCTTATCTTTAATGCTCCATAAATGGAAACCAAAGTCATCCTCACTATATCCAACGAAGGTGCATTTCTCTGATTTAGCCTCTAACTTGGTCTTATCCTCTTTCTTGCTGAGGGAAAAAGCCTCACATCCAAAGACTCTAAGAAAAGAATAATCAACATTCTTACCAGACCAAGCTTGTTTAGGAATGCCTCTATATAAAGGCATAGAATGTCCTTTGTTAATCAGATATACTACCATGCTAACTACCTCTACCCAAAATTGTAAAGGCAACCCTACATGTAACTTCATGCTCCTAGCACATTCCATTATTATTTTGTTCATCCTTTCAAATACCCCATTCTACTGTGGAGTTCTTAGAATCATTCTTTACCTATGAATTCCAATGTTAGAAAAATAATAAAATAAAACATTACTACAATATTCACCTCAATTATCTGATCTAAGACATTTCAACTTGACACATGTTTCATTCTCAACCAAGGCTTTCCACTTCTTAAAAGTGTCAAATACATCAAATTTATTTTTAATAAAATAATCCCAAACTTTCCTAGTTGCATCATCAATAAAAGTGACATAATAATTGGAACCACCAATAAAAGATACTTGAGCTTGTCTCCATACATTTGAATGTACCAACTCTAATTTGTGCTCTTTCTTTGTGGGTCCAACTTTCAAGAACTTAACCCACTTTTGTTTCCCATACACACAATTCTCACAAAAGTCTAAATCTAGATCTTTTAATCCAGGAAACTTATCTTTTAAGATCTCCATGCCCTTATGACTCATATGACTGAGCCTATAGTGAAACATAGTTGTATTTCCATCTGCAATAACTAAATCAAAAGAATAAACACTACTAGTTAAATATAAAGTACCAACTTTCTTAACTCTCAAAACCACAAAAGATCCTTTGGTAACTTTCCAAGAATCTGTAGTAAACATTACTAAACATCCCTCATGACCTAATTGCCCCACTAAAACCAAATTCTATCTCAACATAGGCATGTGTCTAACATCCTTAAGGATCCATGTGGTCCCATTCTTCATTTTCACCTGAACATAATATTTCCCTACTATCTCACATGGTTCATCATCACCAAGATAAACATGTCCTATATTCTCTTTAATATAATCAATAAAATAATTCCTATGTGGGGTAGCATGAAAAGAAGTCCATGAATCTAATACCTAAGACTTAGTAAAACCATCCATAGAAAGAATTAAGGCATCCTAACATGATTTACCTGATGTCACATTTACCTCATTCATTTCCTCCTTGTTTCCCTTCTTATCCTAAAGTGACCAACAATCCTTCTTTGATTGTCCACTCTTCCCACAATGCTAGCATATCATCTTGGCTTTAGATCTTGATTTAGATCTACCTTTTAGTTTTCCACAGTTACCTTTACTCTTGTCCTTTTGCATCCCTCTAGTATCAATAGAAAAATAATTACCTAAAGATGATTCATTAGTGCTTTTCCTTTGCATTTATTCATTGAGAATCACACCTATAACATCCTCAAAATTCAAGCTTCCCTTGGTAGGGACTGCATTACTCACAGCCATAACCAAACTATCCTAACTATCAGGAGAAGAACACAAAATCAATCAAGCTTTAACTTCATCATAAAAATTAATTCCAACAAAAGTGAGAATACTTACAACTTTATTAAAATCATTTAAATGATTAGCAATTGAACCATTCTCAAACATTTTCATGTTAAAAAATCTTTGCATAAGAAATTTTTTATTTGAAGCTGAGGGTTTCTTATACAATTTTCCAATTTATCCATGATATCCTTTGTAGTTATTTGATTTGCAATGTTAAATGCAATAGAAGATGTAAGGCATAACTGTATGGCTCCCAATGCCTTGCTATCAAGTAATGTCCAATCTACATCACTCATAGCTTTAGGTTGTCCTCCTTTCCCCTCCAAGGGGAGTTGAAGTTCTTTCTGATATAGGTAATCTTCCATCTACATTTTCCATAAACCAAAATTCTTACCATCAAACTTCTCAACTCTGAATATGATTTCTTCTCCCATAGCTCCCACTCAAGATAATAACCTTTCCTATGATTTATCACTTCAATTGAAACACAACCTAGCTCTTATACCAATTTTTAGGAACTAAGTGAATTCAAACCAAATTGAATCCACCATAAAATATTTAATTTAAAACACATAAACTAGATTTTAAATGTGTAAAATTAGATTTAACTATGTACCAAATGCATCATGGAATCAATTCCTTAAACCATAGTTAATATTTGCTAAATAGATAAAATTAAAAAACCAACAATAACACATAACACAAATATACCATGCATCTACCAAGAAAGACCTAAAATAAAATAGTAATCTAAAACAAGATTACAATGAACTCTCATAGAGGTAGAAAAATCTCTTATATAAAATGCTGCATAAAAAGCCATACTTTCACCTACACTTGCACAATATTGTATCTCACAAGATGCTATACCATACCCTGTAAATGAACATCTACACTTTTTAAAGCACCTACACTTTGACTTTGTCTCTTAAAAGTCACATCTGCAAATAAAATCATCAATAACCTCTAACAAGTCACACCATAACCTGTATATATAACAAATGATGTAGAAAACCATTCCCCAAGGAGAAACTTGCCATCCTCATCAAGATAGGCCTTATCCACCTAGGAAACATTTCATTCCCACATAATCAAGCTTATCTTAAAGCCCCACCAATAAGTAACATGCCGTTCTCCTCCAAATGGCACAACTTCTAATGCAAAGAGATAATAACCAACTCCTGGTAACAAGAAAGTCCACCCCACTTGCATAATACATCATAGAAATTATTAATTAGAACATTTAATAATTTTCTCCTATAATACATCATAGAAATTATTAAATAGATCATTTGATAAATCTACTCATATGGAAATTATTTAATAAACAATTAATTCCTTAGAAAATAAGGAAATTAATCCCACTTCCAATAAACATGGAAGTCAACATGAAAATTATTAAATATGCATTTAATAATATTCACACACATGAGGATTAAATGCAAAATGCATTGCCCACATCATTGGAGCTCTCTAAGCCCCTAAAATATACTATCATGGTCATGTGATATCCCCAAAGGGCTCCACACTCAACATTTGACATAAAAAATATTATGATTATCATCGATATTTTGCACATTCAACTAATTTATGCTTAAAATTTTGACATAAGATTAAATATTTCATTGATAACAATAGTATATAAATTGAAGGCCATAATTATACACTGAACAAATTTTTCATAACACCTAATCAATGCTTATAAATATTTAACAATCAATTGATAAATCATGATACTACAAAGCAAAATAATGTGTATATGAAAACATCTATATATGATTCAACTATTACACATGATCATGTGATTGCCAACATCATTGGAATTATTTCAAGCTCTCAACAAAAAAGGCCTTTCATTACATTATATGAGCACCAAATACCTATTTATGAATTAAAAAATGGTCATTTATAAATTCATAGTTTTTTTACTATCATACTTCAAGCACACATGAAATAATTATTGAAAATGGTTCTATAAAAAATATCATTATGATTCAATTTTTTATCTACTTGAGGTTATTCTAAACAATAATTACTTGGTACGGCTATGATAATTTACATTTATGATAAAATTTCATGCACACCATTTAGTGGTATTAAAATACCATTTACAATTGGTCATAAGACCGTTTTTAATTTGGTTTTACTTAGTATGGGATATTAGATCATATAATTTATTACTTGAACACCCATGCTTTGATCAAATGAGAGTGGTCCTTTCTACACCATATCATTGTCCTAAGTTTGTGTATACTAACAAAGTAAATACTATTTGAGGCACAATATTTTTCTACATATAAAATCTAAAAGGTCACACACACAATCATATAGTGCACATTTTGAAGATAAAATCATTCAACCTCATGAAATACATGTTACTATTTCACCACCATCAATTATGGTTCACTAATACATTTATGTCTACAACACCACCATCTACTATAAGAGATCCTAGATATATAATTCTTATAGTTTAATATTTGAGACATATGGTATGTAATCATCCATGTCCTAAAATAATAAAGTTTAACAAAGTGAATCAATAATCCACACACATTGTTATTAGAGAGGAACAAATAAATAAACATATAACAACTCCTATAATCAATGAGGTAGGCAAAATAATAAAATAATAGGAAAAAAAGAATAGGTTTACCTGTGTAACTAAATAACTAAGGTGTCTATTTTTAAGCACAAAATATACTGAGAGGGGGGGAGGGGTGAATCAATATATTATATATCTTATTTCTTAATCAAATTCCTTTTCTTTAACCACTTAACCACACATTCAAGATATGCAATAAAACTAAAACAATAATATGCACCACACAAGAGAGAGAGAGAGAGAGAGAGCAAATTTTTACATGGAAACCCAAAGTGGGAAAAACCATGGAGAACAATCTCAAGTATATGAATGAGCACCAACTCAAATTACAAAGTTTGTAAGCACTTTGGAGATATTGGAGTAGATTTGTAAGTACTTTGGAGATATTGGAGTAGATTTTGCATCACATCTTTTTAAATTAAACTCTCTAAGATTGTTATCTACTTGGAAATACCAGGCTCAAGGAGCCTTCTTAAGTCCACACAAGGACTTATTTAACCTAAAAAATAGACGCTCTTTTATAGGAATCTAAAATCCATGTTGTTGTATCGTGTACACTTCTTCTTCTAAGTCCCCATTTAGAAAAACACTTTTCACATCCATCTAAAATACCTGCTAGCCAGCCTAACTAGAAATAGATATAAGCATTCTAAATGTTACCATTTTATCTATAGGAATAAATGATTATTCATAATTTATATGCATTTATAAATGGATCAAGTATATAAATCAATCCTAACTCAGAGAAGATAGATCCTACTTACACTTCTGATCGAGGATACATTAGATAATCGAGAACATGACCAATATATGGATATGCCAGACCTAATTAGGGGATTTCTTATCACAAAAACAATACTAGGGAGGGTTCCAAAGCCTCTAGTCAAGAAAAATAAAACAATAATCTAACTAAGACCTATGTTTTCATACTCATTAAACTAATAAAAAGTAAAGTAAAATCTAATCTAGTGCTCACCAAAGATTATGACATAAATTGGGGGTAATAAACAACAAAAGTAAACATGCATAAAATACATATACTCACATCAATGTATATGAAATTCTAATGCATAGAAGATAATTAAAAATTCATATCTATCTACTCTTACAAAGGAGGAACAAATTTAGGAATACTTACCTTTGAAGATGAACCCATAGAGCTTAAATCTCTCCCTTGGCCAAAGTGCATCATAAGAGGTTGTTGTGGTATGTAAGGATGGTAAAGATAAATCAGCTCTAGGATACACAAACCATCAATGCATCCAAAAGACTTCTCCATAAGATAAGATCCATATCTCCAAAGAAAGTATGAAACCCTAATCTTTCTCCTCAAGTAGAATGGTAGATAAGTAGATGCGTAATAACTCTTACTTCTCATATTCTCTAAATAATGGTGAAATTATCTTGTATATATAGGTGGATTAACCCTAATCCCTTCATAAAATTTTATTTGATAGGGTTGACTTAGTCAACCTAGTACTGATATTGAAAAAAATTCACTAGGCCACATGCTAGGTTGGCAAAAAACTAACCTAGACCCTAAATGAATTTCACCAATAAGAGTACAAGGTCAACCCAATCAACCTAGTACTATAAACTATCGAAAGGGGTTTTAGGTTAGGAAAAGGGGGACAAAATGTGGTAAATGACTAGAGGAGTATACAAGAGAGAATAATAATATTAGGGGAATGGTTTTTAGGAGATAAGTGTGTAGATAACAAGTGGAAAAAGGGACAATAATCATGTGAAGCACCAATGGTCTGCCCACCCATTTCCCAGTGTACCCCTTAGAACATGCACTTAGAGAAATTGAGACTCATTGGGTTATTACAAGATAGAAAGCATTAGTAATTGATAAAATTTTGAAAATATTATGTCTATACATATACTGCACTTTAATCTCATCACGTATCATATGAGTGTAATATGGGATGGTGCTTGGGGAATAGAACATGATGACACATAATGTTGATACTAGTTAAAGTGCAGTAAGGAGAGAATAAGATAAATGAAAGTATAGAATTGAAAAATACATACCTTTACTTACCTTAGTGTTATAGATAAAGAAGGATATTGTGAGAGATGTAAAGGCATCCAATGTGAGGAATATTAGGCAAACCTATAGAGATTACTATAAAAAAGAGTGAAAAATCAAATTTTTTGGAATATAGGTGTATAGTAGTGGAAATTATTCTATATGATTTCATGATTTTAGAAATTTTTATGGTTCAAAAAATGAGCGAGTAAAAATAAAGATATGATCAAAACAAGGAATTTGGTGATAAATATTTGAAAAGTAAAGAATTATTAAAAGTAACTTTAAATAGGGTGAAAAGAAAGTCGTTTGCTTATTGTTTGACTTATTGGGAGAAAAAGAGAGATTTGAGAGACCAAACAAAATAAAAAAGAGCCAAGATGGTGAGGATATGAAAATCGAGATGAGGAGGATGCCTAGTGGTTGTAGCACAGGTAGGCAACTGAGAATTTCAAACTTATTTTGTGTATTTTATTGAAATTTAAGTGTTTTGTAGAAATTTGTAAATCATACCAATTATAGAAGCCAAAATGAACCTTTAAGGGGTGCTAAGGGTATTAGAATTCAAAATGGGAAATGGGTTAAAAGGAATCAAAGTAATAAATATCAAAGACATTTATTATAAGTAGGTTAAAGAGTTGTCAACTAAACCAACTAGGTCAACCCAGTCGACCTAGTAGGTTAGGAATGTTGATTATATACTATTGACTTAGTAGGCATGGGTCAAATTAGTTGGTTTGAGTAAGGTGAAGACTTAGTACCCCTGTGCCAACTTATTAGGTTAATCCACTCTATTGACTTAGTACTATAGGGAAAATGAAAGGGTTGACTTAATATATTAAGTCCACAGGATCGACCTAGTACTATTGGGTCAACTTAGTATGTGGCTAGGTGGCTGGTATAGTATTGAAATGCAGGAAATTAGCTAAAATAGCATGTTAAAGGGCCAAATTGATTAAGTAATAAAATGGTTGAGTAGGCTAAAAATAGATGAAATTTATTCAAAATGAATAGATTAATGTAAATTTAAGTTTATTTTTGTTAAAATTAAAAAGAATGTATTTGATTACAAGTGACATGAAGGTTTAATACATCTTTTATTGTTTGATAGTTATAGGGGCATCATAGATTTTGATGATTAGTGGATATGATATGGCTATTAGATCTATTATATTGATTGACATTAGAGGATCTAGCTAGGTTAGTCATACTATGCCTGAGAGATATCATGGAGATATGTTGAGTGTCACTGAGTGCAAATCTTATAGTCATTCCTAAGAGTCTGGGAGCACTTGACTAATACCTTTAGGTGGGTCTTGGATGGGGATACCATCAAGGTGGGTATCACATTAGAGGATGTCCATTATATACTTAGACTTTCGAGGAACATCGATGATCACAAGGTTACCAAATGGACAGGAGGAGAGATGAGCACTAGTTCGATGGTCAACTTGCTCAGATAAGATATATCAAGGGTGAAGGGTGAGCCTATTTAATATTTATATAGCCCAAATTATGTATATATGGAAGGTAATGATAAGACTTATGATAACACATGTGTTGTGTTATAAGTCAGATGGTAAGGTACCATTATATACAATAGCCTTGTGTCATCTGATATTAGAATAGGGGGTAATCTATGACCTAGGTTCTATAATATGGGTTTATCCCATGCATGATATGTATGGGATGTTATCTAGAGGGTAGAAAACCATGGGGCCAATGATATTACTAAGTGCCTAGATATACAAGAGGTTCTCAATGTATCGACCAACTGGATTACCCCATCTGGTTGATGATTGATTACCTCGAGTGAAAAGATGGAGGCAAGATTAGGTGGTGTAGGTTGTGCCCTATGTGATATCACCACCTAATATCTTAATTTTTTTGAGCTAGATTATAGATAGATAGATTTTAAGATATATATATATATATATATATATATGAACTAATATCTATCTATTTTGAATTTTCTATATCCTATGGAGGAGAATAAGTCCAAATGGGGATCAATGGTAAGGGGAACACTCCATGAGTTCTTGGATAGGGTGTTGATGCCATATGACCCTACCATATTAGATGATCTTGTGGTACTATCTACCTCAGCTCAGGTGAGTTAGTTCAGACTAGTAGGAGAGGATACAATGTGATTACAAGTATGTAGAGATGATTAATAACCACCAATATGGGTGGGATTAGGAGAGGTAAAAGAATGGTAGGCGTTGGCTTAGGATAGAGCTATGCATATTGATGCAAGAACATCAAGGCAAAAAACACCATTTTTTGTGTTTTGGTCATTTTTAGACAAAAGTGGGTAAATTATTAGGTGATAGTGTGTTTCAAGGGATATTTGAAGGTCCATTCATGTTTTAAAGGTAATTTGGAGACCTTTAGAGTCTTAGAAGTGAGTCTTGGAGTGTTTAATGATTTCCTTCCAAAACTAGAAATTTGAAAATTCAAATATAGCAAGAATCTAAGAGGTCATTTTGTATGGTTGAAGTGTTTGGATGAACATATTTGGTATAGGAGGTCCATTAAATTCATAAATAATATATTTTAATTTATCTCATGTGTAATGTTTAAATCAATTCATATGAACTCAAGAAAGCCCCATTGTATGTTGAAAAATAATTTATGAATGTAGGTTATCATAACTACTTTGTAAGCCTACATTGAAAATGGGAAGAAGAGTAATTTTTGTGTGTGTAGAATGGAATATAAAGAGAGATATATCTCCTCAATTATAAGGAGGAAGATCAGGAAATAAAAATAATGTATAAATCCTCTTAAGAAAGAACTCAAGTCTATGAATGGACTGTGTTGTAATAGATATCACTATTTTGAATAACATGAAGTGTTTTGTTGTGATTTATCCAAGTATATATGATTGTATTGGTTCATTTTTCCTTTTAATTCCCTTAATAATTTATATATGTTAGCATGTGTTTAAAATTTGTAGGGAGACGCATGAGGGAAAGTGGAGATTAAGGACTGACAGTAAGACACAGTGAAAGAAGAGAAATTGAAGTAATATCAAGAGGTAAAAAGTTGTGAATCCTTATGTTAATGGTTGAATGGATTGATCCCATGTATTTCCTCTTATTAATTATTAAATCCTTTCTACGTATAAATTTAGGGTCAAGAGTATCAAGTGCCCATGTACCTTATTGATCTGTGACAAACTAGTACGACCATAGTTGATTGTTCCATCATTCAATATTGTATCTTGTTTGTTAGAGAAAATGTTATATATTTAGAGGAAAGATATACATGATATAAATAAATTATAATATATGATCCTTAAAATGTTACATCTCTTTTGGGAATGTATACCCATAGCCTTGTCTCATTTTCATGTACAAATAGAATTCCTATTTCCACAGTAAATATGTTTGGCTACCAAATGGATGGAAATAAATACTTTTGTTGAACTATGCCTATAGATAAATATATATGTTAGTGTGGATAAACTGATTTAATAAAGCTCTTAAAATAAAATAACAACTATTGAACATTACCAATTGTAAGGAAATCATGTTTACATGTTAAGTGACTAGTGTGGAAATGAGGGTTGTGAATGTATTGACTATAGAGAAAATGATGATAATAGAGTATGGAGATTGAAATACAATTATATGTCTTAAAATAAATATTTAAATATAATTATACAGGTCTTAGATGGCATTGATGACAAGTCTATTATTACTCTCAAATCCATGCACAATCATGCTTATATAGGCAAAAACGTTGAATTAGAGCCAATAGAAATATTGACAGCATTATATGATAGTTTTAATTTGTTGAAATAGATTTATGAAGTTTAAAAATAATTGAGGAAGGTATTTTAACCTATTGACACATTAAGAAACTCATGGAAGTATGTAAACCCCAACTGTCATAGTCTTGCAAGGACAACAGAGATTTGTATTCCCATGTTTAGGTGAGTAAACGAGGTGAAAAGAAGTGTCTATATTATATGAAAAGTTGAGTAATCTCAAGACAAAAATTTTTGTGGTTAATTTATATTTTGATTCATTTTTAAACTCAAAATATTGAATTTTTAATGGCCTCAACACTGTCTAGGCAAGTGTAACCCTAGAACTAGGGTTATAGAGATTTTGAGAAATTGGACCCTTAGAAAAATCTAAAAAATTATATTCCAAATATATTTAATATGAAAAATGTGATTCAAGTGGTTTTCAGTTAAAATGAGTATGGATGGTATGGATTTGAACACAAAGGTTTTGAATAAGCCTAATTAGGCCTAAAAGAAGTGTTACTTAGCAAAGAAAGTGATAGATAGAGGATGAACTAAGAAATGAAACTTTACACACATCTTAGTGGGACAAAATTAATCCTAAAAATAAAATTATACCTTGGTAAAAGTGACTTCATTGATCAAACTAAGGGAAAATCTTAGAAAAGGGCTACAAACTAGGAAGGTCATTGAGAGCAAGAAAAGTGAAAGTGAGTTTCAGGGTTATTTAGACACTTGAATTGGGATAAGACAAATAGGATATGATCCTTTAGGAGTATAAAATCAATGAGTTTCATCCTTTTAAACCTAAATCAATTTTTATCCCTGATGGCCTAAGGAGAAGGGTGACTAGCAATAACTAGGGAAAAGATTGTAATCAAGTTTGCAACTAAGATACATAATATGAGGTAGAAATGAAATGTGAATGTCAAGAAAGGATATATTAACATCAAATACACCTTAAGTATTAGGTCTCATCCTAGGTGGATAACCAATCCATTAATAAATAAGAGAGTGAAACTAATTCTAAGTAAGGATAATAAAGATTTACCCATCAGGTGCATGAAATCAGTTGGATTAGGAATTAGCTAATGTTGAAATAGAGGACTTCTCCCCATGCCTCTGCATCAATGTAGCTTCAAAACCACCTCATCACATGGTTTTATCAATTCCTCCAAGAATACATTTTATGACTCTTCCTCAGTTATTAGCTCATGTTCTATAACTCTTGGAATGCAATGTCATATCTCTCCTTCCCATCAAAGAGGTTGATACGACTAGGCTTTTTCCAAGGAATTATTATTCCAATGCATTATTAAACTATCACAAGGCAACAAGCTAAACTACAAATAGATGCATTAACTTGTGACATAAGATATAAGATTTGATAAAAGTTAATATCATTGACCTTGATACTCTTATAGAGGTTCCTAGACCATAACCAATTGAAGCAAAAGCATTGAAAATATTTTTAGATTCATTTCCAAAACATACAACTAATGATACAATAGGCACTTTATGGGTTCATTATCCATATCAAACACAACCACCACCAACATCTTATCAAAATAACACATTAGATTCACATCCTCTACATAATATCATTGGGGTGTATCATACTATAGTGTTAACTAGACCTCTTATCACTTTTTCAGATTAGGAGATAGTTGATGATGACACCAATTTATACACTATACTTGTATGATTATACATTGATCATCATCTTAGATCATCATGGTTGACAATCGGTCAAGTTTCAACATGTGTACTATCACACTTCTACATCACTTGGCTTATTCAGAGCAGGATATTTCTTAGATAGATATAGTTATTCATGGAATTAGTGGCCATGTCCAAAAATCCATTAGGGAGAGAGTACTATTATTACAAGTTGGGCTTGCACATTTGGCCACCAGATTAATAGTAGTACCTAGTGCAAGCACATTTGATATGTTATTGGGTAGGCCTTGGATGTATCAAATTTGATTCATTCCATCCATCATACATAGATGTCTCATGTATATATTTGTTAATCAGGTGGTTATAGTTGAGGGCCTTTCATATGATTATACTTTACCTATTCCATAGCTACTTATATAGTAGTCATCAGTTATAGTTCTAGGCATATATTATGTTAGAACATATCATATGTCAAATTAGCCATAAGTACAAGTGAGTTTTACTCCTATAATAGTACCATGTATGCATACTATCCCATAAAGACCTTTATTAGAGAGACCTTTACATTAGAGACATGTTGTGGATTCTAGAGGGCTTCTCTCTCCACCACCACATGGATCAATGTTATAACATAGAGAATCCACACTAGCTATATATCCTTATACTAGATGGGTTCCCAAACACACTATAGTTCATAATCTAGATCAGTTAGCTTCATAGTTTTAGAGCCTACTCCACAGGTAGTTTTAGTTATAGATCAATAAGTACATCTGATTCTTAGATCCTAGATAACTCATCGCACAACATGCATGATCACTCTTCATTTATTTGATATGGGCCACATTGATTGTGAGTCTCTTATGAGACTAATCGGGTAGTATGTTCCTCTCTACTTATGCATAGTTTCTATTACCTTGCTTATTTATATAGATTAATTTTCATGATTAAATGTACATAGCTTCTATACTCAAATAACACAAAAATAATATAATATTGTCAAAATATAAAAATATTCATATATTTCTAAAAAAACACAAAATTTAGATTGTTTACATATCCATGTTTACATTCTTTATACTTATCAAGTACTACATATGCTAGCTACCTTAATATAGTCAGTTTTATCATACATACTTGCTTCACTTATTCTCTTAGAGTGTTCATAGATTCTTACAGGAAACAATTCGATCACATAGATCTAGAGTTGCTACTATCCACCTATTGGGGGCATATACATAAATTTTGGTTTGATAGCTTACATATTTTTATACTCTATATCATAGATTTAACATTATTTGTATCTTGATATCGATCATCTTATACTATGCATATATTTTGCCAATTAATACTACTATAGACTCAATTTATATACATATTTGCTTTTATACATATTTATACATATTCAAGCATACTTTCATTTCTAGCTTTCCTAGTTTAGACTTGATTATGGATCCCTATTTCCACATATATTCTAGGGAATTTGAATATGTTATTGCTCTACATCCCTACACCAATTCATTTCATTATATGTATGCTTTGGACATGTGCCCATGTCCTTGTGTGTGCCTTATTTATTATGTATCTATAAATTTAAACATGTCTTTCAATGTGTCTCTAATCCAACCATGCTTGTTGTTTACATATGTGGACATTTGAACATGTCCTTGTATGTATTTTTTTCTCAAATTTAGTGACATGTGCCCATGTCCCTTGTATTGTGGCCCCTTGGCCTACTTTGTGTGCTTCATGTGTGTTGTATGTATGATTTCATGTATGCATCATGACCATGACACTTCTCTCTTCTTGTTACACTTACACTCATTTTTAGATTCCATGAAGGACTCCATGCATCTTCCCTTACTCCTTAGGTGCCTTGATGGAAATTATGCACCATCCCCTTAGGTAGCTATTCAAATTATTCTTAGATTATGTAGTTCATACACATACTTACATTTTTATATCTATCTTGATAACCTTGTGAATATTAGATCTAACATACATCATAGTTTGCCAAATTATCCTCATATTATCTTACATTTTGATGTCATGTATACACATTATATTCCTTTATTATGTAAATATCATATATGCTTAGTCTAACACACATCATGTAGAATTTTATTTTGAGGATAGTTATTGTAGTACAATAAATATCATCAAAAGAAGGGGAATTCATAGGGGTTTATCATAGAGATTAGGCCATCTGAGTGCACTAAGAGTATAGTTTTCACCACGTATACATAGAACTACAAAGCTCAAAATTAGGAAAACATAGTGGAAAATAGTGAAACAGAGATCAGAGTAAGTTTGGTAGAAGAACAACACAAAGGACACTAGTCTAAAAGTAGGACACTATCATGACATGCTATTGTCTAAGTAACTATGCTACTATCCAATATCCCAAAAATAGGAAAATTTAGACTTAACAAAAGAACACAATAGTTATAATCCATATTTACATAGTTTTAGTCATAGGTTATCATATTTGATTAGTTTATGCTCAAATTTTCACAAAATCATACCAAGTTTGATTAGATTGGGGGCATAATGCATGACATGATCACTCCCATTTTAGTTTAAAATATATAGAGACACAAATTACTATAACTCAATCCATAATCCATATGCATATATATCACAATTAGGGGCATGTGCATGGCACATTAGTTCTACATGATCATTTTTGCACTAGCTCATCTCAGATAGAATGATAAATCCATGTCATTATTCATGTGGCATACTTTAGACACCATTTACACTAAGTTTCACACCAAATTTATGCCTTATTCCATCTACAGTAATTAGCATATACGTATAGTCCCAAAGCTACATTCTCAAGTGCCCAAGAGTGCCCTTGGCCATTTTGCATTTTAGATTTTCCAAGTGCCCTCAAAGCCATCTTAAATAGTTTCAATTACATCATAAAATTTTAGTGACAAATGCATCTACTACACATGGGTAGGGAATGATGGAGTCATAGCCTACTTGAGTTCTTGAGCCACCTACATAGGATGGATGGATAAACCATTAGTCCAATCTAGGTTATTCATAGTGTATGATCCACTAAGTAAGGGTGGGAAATGATAGATTCAAAACTAGATTGAGTTCTTGAACCACCCACACATGAGGATTTAGAAAGCCATTAGATCAATATAAGCTATTCACTATTTGATCATTATCTACATGCACACATAAGATGTTAGTAGTTTTTTGCATTGGTTCACTTACCTAGTGAGGTGTATTTGTTCCTTTCCTCTCTCTCTTATCTCTTTACATAGTTTTGTATTTGATTTTGATATTAATTAAGGATTTATTCATCCATGTTTCATGTATAGGATACACAATAGATCACACTTCACACCCTCAGACCCAGATTCATAGGCTTCGCCTCTTAGATAAGTATAAGTAAGATTATTTTCCCTTTATCCTAGTCATTTTACTTTGTTGCATTTCTAGAATAAAGGGGGAAATGTATTCATATAAAATGTCACTTGAGTATAATGATTTTCACTTGAGACCATCCATCCCTTGATTAGTGCTAGACCTATTTTAAGGCCTATTTTGAACCTTATCCAAAAAAATTATGGTCCTTACACATCCCTAGACATTCTAAAATTAGTCTTATAACTTCCCCTAGGGATCTAAGCCCTTAGTGCCTAAGGTTCTACCAAATGGACACTAGCATGGTTATTTGGACACTACCACACCATACTAGTGTCCAAGGTACAATACTAGTGTTTGTCACCTAATTTTAACCCCAACAGATATATTTTAAATTCCTAAGACACCTAAGGCCAGCTAGACCTATTTCACACCCTGAACAAGAACCAAATCATATAAATACATGACTTTTATCCATTTATCCACTAGATGGAAATCTGATGCAAAATACATAAACAAGCTTAGAACAAGTTGTGCACAATCAAGGTTATCAATCCCTATTCTACCCTAATTATGCATACAATCATCTACAACCATCCTAAGCCTAGAATACAAATATTATAGTCTCAAGCCTCATTCAAATCACTCAAGTCAACACTCATACTAGAATTCACTCACACTTGCACCAAACACTTAGGAGGGAGAACTACATTAGGTTTGATCCCTCCTTAGAGTATTGGTATGTAGTCAACTCTCAACATAGTGGGATGTTGAGGATGTCCATCCTACCCATATAACATCACATTTTTATTACTTGTGCTTCTCAAATACCCTAATAACATGGAGGCCTAGGGTTTGCTCCTAAATAATCAAAAATAATGAACATACAATGAATCAAGGCTCATCCACATAGGTACAGGCAAATCAGACTCAATCGTAGGTGCACCCAAAAGATCACACAATTTTTACATAAAGGACATTAGCACTAAAATTAAGACACTAGTGTGGTGCACTACTATCCAAGGTATCACACTACAGTTCAAGAGGGTTTCTAACACTTAGACCCTATTTTTTATTCTTAGATCAACTTATATGCCATTTTTATGCTCTAAATTATTTTTCTTAGTTAGTTTCCAAGTAATTATTTGTGTCATTAATTTCTATTTTTAAAAATATCAGATTAGGTCAATTCTTGCACAAATTAGTGGCTATATTCATTGCATATTGTATACCCTAATTTATTGTACTAGGACCCTTTAACAACCTAGGGTTTACATTCCATAATCCCTTAAAAATTAAATAATTTATATAGAAAATATAATCATGTAAATTATATGTACCAACATGAAAATTTATGTCATTTTATAAATTTTGATCTTTTCAAGTATATGTGAAAATGTAATCTATGGAAAGCAATTGGTTTAGTACTTAGGATGTAACCATTATACACTAGTGTATACAGTTACTAATGCAGATGGGCATTGCATGCTTATTAAAAATAATAATAATTAAATGTTTGATGGTTTTTTAATTGTATTATATGGTTGTATCCCTTATGTGAGTTCATGTATTCACTTTAGTTAAAGTCATATTGATTTCCCCCACTAGGTGGGTAAATGATATAAGCAATTGTGTCCCCTAGTTATTTCTTTGAACAAAAAAAGATTTCCTTTGGTAATATTGATTTGTTTCATAAGATGTTCCATAATTACAACTCCCCCCCCCTGCCAAATCATAATATTTTTGTGATAGTTTGAGAGTTGTTAAGAAACATGTGTATCATAGAAATATGTATATAACACTCCCTAATGTAATATATTAATAAATGACCTTAAAAGTGTCACCATACAGAAGAATGACTCATGCATGTTCCAATGCAAATGACTTAAGATGAAATGGATATATGATTCTCAAGATCACATTTGTTCCATGTTGTGTTAGATTTATAATAAAATTATATTTGTTCACGTCCAGTACCAAAACTATTTTGGCATTAATAGATTGTATACTATGATTTTAGAATTATTTTTTATTTATTTTAATATCAAATTTGTGCTCTAACTTTCAACCATGATAATTTTATGAGGTATTACCTAGACATGATTTGAGAATTTAGAGATTTACCTATAGTCGATGTAGCCATTGGCCCTAGTATGTCTCAAATAGTTTTTTTGATTTCATTCTTAGTAGTTTTAAAATTATTCATTGATCACTTATTTATTTTTAGATGTTCAGTTATTATTATTAAAAGTTTAATTTGTATGTTTAAATTATCTAAGCCTTATGAACACCATCTAAAATTATGCCAACAATGTTTTTTACAAGCATATTTCCACTACTACAAGTGTCTTTTAAATATAAAAATTGATCATAATGCTAATTTGATCTTTTTGAAATATTTTTCAATGTTTGTAACCATAGATATGATATCAAATTCATTATTTATATGTTTTTTGGGGTGATATGTCTATTTGATATTTTTTCCATGGATGCCATATGGACACAACATTAGGCCTTAATTTTAGTGATGTTAAGAAATTATTGATTGATAGTGTGGGAATCAGATATGTATGTCAACTATGGGTGATGTCCTATAACATGCACCTAAAAATTAAATTAATTGATAGGTGGAATGTATACACATTTACCTTTTCACTCCCCACTAGGGAGATGATAGTTATAATAGAGGATGTGTGGCATAGCTTATGACTATTAATTATGGTCAATCATGTTGTGATACAAGTTGTAGAGGGCCTAGTCCCAAAATGTCAAGCTCATAAGTTTATGTTTGGGCATGATCAAGGGGCATGGTATGCCCCCATTGATTATATGATTCTACTTTCTTGTATTTTATTTCTTATGTTCCATAGTGAGAAATTATTTATGTTTCCTACTTGCTTATTTCATCATTGTAGATGGTGGTGGAGTAGTGATATCATACCATAGAAATATTATTAATAAGTATATGGAGACATAAGGCACCATGTACACTTATATTTTCATTTTATCATCACGGATTTTTGGATTAACTACCAATTATATCAAATGGAGGCCCTATGGATGATTTTTTACATGGCCCAATGATGTCATTTAGTTGTGATAGATCCGTGCTAGTTTTTGGTTTCATGATCATTTTCCTAGTATATATGATTGCTTATAGTATGAGAACATTACTAACTAGTTTGGGATCGTACATGGTTTTCCCCTATCCCTAATGGAATAAACATGGATACATATATGAGTTTATCATCCAAAGGAATGAGGTCGACTTACTACCATAAAACTAGATTCAATATTGGCAAGGGAGGTAGATCCCTAAGCTTTCATTGTAGATAGTGATTATGCAAGTTATATCATAGAGTACACTTAATGGTGGATGCAGTCATGTTGAGACATTATATTTACTATTATTTTATATCTAACATATATAGTTCTTAATGCATATCCTGACATTCATATGGGTGAACAATGAGTAAATGAACAGGATACTAGATAGTCAAATTTCCCTACCATTAGTTTAGGTAAATATACATAGAAGATTTGAATGTTTTAATAATTGTATCATAGTTCATTTATCATATGATAATGTTTTTAAATATTCCATTTATCATAGTTCATTTTTATCATAGGTTAGGTAAATATACATAGATGTAATGAGTACTAGACTACAAATATTGATTTTTCCATTTAGGTTCTTACCTAGCATATTCCTAATAATGTAGTACATGGTGGCTTACTAGAGAGAGTTGATGACATTGTATACATACATGCACCAATTTTTTATCTTATGCCACCTGTAAAAAATGCTTACATTGTTTCCACATGAGATTGAAATGGGTTGTATAGAAAGATAACATAGTTGAGAGGTTAGCTAGGTGAACATTGGATGCCTCCACCATGTTTGAGTATAGGTTTATGAAAAACTATCTTTTTTGAGTATGTGTGACTATAGGTAGAGCACACATAAGTAATGATGGAACATGTTTATCTATTTATGATACTAGTAATATATGAGGATTGATATAGACATAATAGGTCTTGATCGATTTCTCATGGAGATGATGGTGGGATTTCCTCTTTGAGAGTCTATCAAATTATGGATTAGGATAAGGATAGTGATGTAGAGGTTGAGGGACAACATGTGCCAATTATTGAGTGATTCACTTATATTTTAGAGAATATATTTGATATTTTCATGATACACATTTGAATTATCTTTTATATATGATATTTGATTATGGTTTGTATGCATCTACGTCATAAATTTAAGATATGCAATTGTGTCTCTTATGCTTTCATCATTTATTATTTTATTAACATCTTGAATTTTGATATTTTAATTATATTATGTATAGATGTTATGTGTGAGTGATATAACATTGAATCAAAACATATGTCTCAATTTTAACTAGCCTATGATCTCATCACAATCTAAAAATTTGAATGGGATTGAATCATATGACTAGCCATGTATATACAATAATTCATATTCATATATAGCATTATGTTGACTTAATTAATTTAGATCATGAATAAGTGAATCATTTTGATATATATTTGTCACTAAATTTAAAGGAAGTCTTATGATTTCATTTATGTTTTATGTGTGTTATAAACTTACTTGAGATCATGCACATAGTGATACCAATGTTAATAGGTGGAGATTCTTTCTATTCTTGATGTGGAGTAGGAGTACTCACTACTTTCTTAGTTTTTTTTATTTGCACTAAGTTTACTTTGTTTTAGCACCCATAATTATGTTTCTTCAAGATGTAATGATTTTTTAAGTATGTGTTTATTTTTTAGGTGTTTTATCTCTTTGAAATGTAAGCACAAGCCACCTTGGAAATTAAATTAAAAAGTCTTGTTAATATCATCCAATAAATTTATTCCATTTATTTAAACCATGATTTTATAAGTATTGCATTAAATTTATAATAGTAGGCTTCACAAAAAATAATGTCTTCATTATTTTGTGCCAAAAATAAATTGGTATGGTAATATGCCCTATCGATTCCTCATATGTGCTTGTATGTTGTAACTTATTGTCATAAAGTAATGTCTCCATTATTTTGTGCCAAAAATAAATTGGTATGGTAATATGCCCTATCGATTCCTCATATGTGCTTATATATTGTAACTTATTGTCATCATGCCCTAATTCCTTAATAAAATCAATTGTGTATGCATTATATTGTACCTTGTCATCAAATACAATTCCTTTTATATTTTCACATTCTATAATATCTCAAATGAACTTTTTTTTATTTTTACATTCATATATATATATATATATATATATATATATATATATATATATATATATATATATATATATATATATATATATATATATATATATATATATATATATATATATATATATATATATATATATATATATATATATATATATATATATATATATATATATATTCATGACCTTTAGGAACTTCCTATGATACATCAGCCTTCATAGATTGTGAAATAGAAGAATATGGAGAAGCTAACCTTATGAGAGTATTGTTATATTTTTTAAATGTAATGAAACCCTTATCCATAATTCATTCGATTATATTTTTCAATACATAAATTTTTGTATCTATATGCCCATTGATTCAATGATAGTTACAATATGATGTTTCCCCCACTTATGTTAAAACAATGTCTAGGGTGATGTCGATATGAAGGAAATGTGATCGAATTATTATAAATTAGTGTTCAGAAAATAAGACTTGGTTTATCTGTAATTATATGAAATTTTATAGGTTGATACACAATTTAAGGGGTGGGACTCGTGTGAGTTGCCTCCTTATTAATTATCTTATATGTAGCTTGCTTCTTAGGTGGAGAATTACTTTGAAGACTTGAGGTTGTTGAATTTTGGTAACTTGTATAATTAGAGGAATAAGTGCATGCACGAACAAGATCATGTTTGTAAGCATAAACATCAAAGTATAATCTCTTAAAATAAATATAAGTATGATATATTTCTCTTTCCATAAGTGGAGGTAAAAGATACTTACTAAAGATGAATTGGTTTTCAGAATTAGTTACTTGATATATTAAATAATGTAATACATTTTTGAACCTTGAAATGTAATCTTTTATATGTTCATCATGACCTTGTTGAGGTTTTAGATATTTTTCAATGTTAATCTAGGACCTCTATTATTTTTGAAATGAGATACTTCTACTTTTAGAAATAAAGCTAAAGACCCACTAGGTAGATTGTAGAATCAATCTAAGGATTTGCCTTTTAAACTTTAATGAAATGTTTTTAGTAACATTATCCATCACAAGAATTTTATCTAAGAGAAGACATAAAGTGAACAAGGTGAGTATGAAGATATCCATGTCCATTGAATAAGTGAAGTGTGGGCATAATTAATCCTCTTGGATAAGGATAATTAAATATCATTCACATTATAAGTTTCCCTAGTATGACATTATTATCAAACTTATCAATATATGTGCTAGACTCTAAATATGGGGTATAAAATCAATTTTGAAGTTTCCTTATTACATGCATCATGAACATTATATTTTTTATTAGATGGGATAAACACTTTTGAATACATAGATATGCATTGGATAAGTGAGGGTTTTGATTATTGGACCCACATCTAAAGAAAGGGATTTGAACGATGGACCCACAACTAAGATGGTTTGGAGGATCCCATAACCTTTACAAGGCACAACAAGAGGTTTTTAAGGGCCCCACAACCATAACAAGCACAACTATAGGGTTTTAAAGATCCCACAACCTTGGAAATTCAAACAACAAGATGGTTTTAAGGATCCCAAAAAAATAACACTAAGAGGGTTTTAAGGTTCCCACAACCTTGGAATAAATAATGAGGTTCCTTTTCAACGAAACACAAATAATGGATGCAATTCAACAAAACTTCCCTGGAACTTTTATTATATCAAAAGAGCCCACCATAAGCAAAAGGTCTATTGCTAGTCTTCTAACTCTTTAGAACCTCTGCACATCTTCTACATAACTAAATCACAATAAGTGGTTTTCCCCTCCTACTAAACCAGATAACAACTAAATAATAACAAGGAATTATCCAACTCATCCTCAGCAATCTAGTCGTAGCTAGATACAAAATAGGAATTTTTATCCAAATATAATCAATACATAGATTATAAGACAAACCCAAAAAATTGGAAGAGACAAGGTTGGAATCCTCTATCGTCCACTCTAATAAGACAAGTTTTGGTTTGGTTTCCTCTATCCACCATAATCAAAACTGACTTGAAGCTTTAGCTAGTGATTAACAAAACTACCCAAGCCTTAAAAAAACTATCCCCAAGGAACCATGCCTTCTATTCTAAGTGGGAATAGGGTGATTAATTAAGATGGCCATAATACACCCCCTTATTTAACCTTGATAAAGCATCTGGTATACCTGAATACAAACCCATGTAGATCTAGTCTTCAATGAAGTTTCTACACATCCTCCGTAAAACCTAAGTACAACAAGTGAGCATACATACCCACTCAACCATACCATAGCCCATAAAGAGGTCTCATAAATATCAGATTAGACTCCATATAACCTTATGAGGATTCATTTATCATCCCAATTAACTTGGAGTCCTGAAACTAGTCGAATAGGGGTTTTAGCAATGTTTTTGTAAGAATCCAAACCCAGAAACCAATCCAAAATAGTGCATGAGCCTGAAAAAAAAGCCAAAATAGGTGAAAAACCTCTATTGTCCTAACCTATTTTGAGAACAATGGTGTGGATTCCTCTATCCTCCACATGAATAAAAAATATTTTGGTGGGGCATCCTGTATCCACCACCATTAACCTCCACTTGAAATAACAACTACCATCACTCCAAAAATATGATTGAAGATTAAAAATCTCAACCAAGAAGTAAGAAGAGGAAATTATCCTTTCCAACTAAGGAATTTCATTAGTCCTTCATCTTCTTAGATACATTTTTGAGCCCATGGATCTACCACCCATCTCCAGCAAATCTCCCACTCTAGTTTTTATGGATAGACACCACTCATAATCTATTGTTCCAGCATTTACGGTATGCCAACCATCTAATTATCTTCTTCCCTTCCAAATGAGCCATTCAAAATTCTAAGGGATGGCCCTGGTGATGCATAAGACCCCCAATCCTCTCATATTTGAACCATATATGAACATTATATGGCTAATACGCATAGTTATATGTTGGAAAGATTAATTCATAGGTTTTATTTCACCATCTATCTAAAACATGGTTATAAAATATTCATTAAATTTTTCCTACCATTGACTATGTTATAATCATTATCATATTGCATATTAGTAGAAGATTCATTGTGTTTAGATATATCATCACATTTTATGTCAATAGAAGAATCATTGCATTTCATATCAATAGAAGAATTATCGAACATAATTTTTCATGTTAGTGGGAGAATAATTAGAAACATCATTTCAATGCATAATATCAAAAAAAAAATGGGTATTATCTATCTTTTTTATTTGTTTTTTCCCTAAATGTAAGCTTAGTAGTATTAAGAAGTATGTTAGGTGATTCTTTTTTACATTATTCTTGTTCTACCTTGTGATTATTGGAAATTTTCATGGAAGGGGAAGGAGAACTAATCTCTTGGATTATAACATTAATTTTACCTATTTATCCTTCACTACTATTATATAAAGATACATCACTAGTATACCAATTCTCAGCATTATCATGCATAAAATCATAATCATTACCATCATTCATACAAATATGATTATCATTCACATAAATAATATCATTAGTCATGAAAGTAATAAGTATCTACATTATAAAAATTACACTCATTGATATAATCATAAGGTATGGCATGGATAGAAAATAAGGAATCCATAGGATAAGGCATAGTAGGGTTGGAAGAAGGCATATGCATGGAAAATTTTGCAAACCCTAAGATGGTAAGGAACACAATAATAATACCTAACCCTAACATAAGGGTAAACATATAAACCTAGTGTTTGTAAGAATTATATATCAATAGTTAAAACCCTAACATCAAATAACACTTAACAAGGGTAAATCATAAATCAAATCTAAAAGTTAAACCCTAATGGAAGAAAAATGTGAAATGTTGTTAGATTAAAACACCCTAGGGATAAACCTAGGATTTTTCATGTTCAATTCAATAATCGAGTTCACCAAAATATTTGTTTTTAAAATTTTGATTAATGTGATCTAAATAAAGTAAAGATATGAATATTTAGATTATGTAAAATAGGTAAACAATCATACAAATCTAAATGTAAATGGGTAGATTGATATTACACTTACTATATTTGGAATTAGAAAAACAAGAAGGGAGAGATGTAAATAGATTATTCTAATTTTTTATTTCTCATGTTGTGTTCATCATTTTCCATAAAAAATTTTATCTCTACTTTTTAAACACCTAGATTTGCAAACATGACCTCAATCTATGTGCAGATGATACAGGTGAAACACAGACCCATGAAATAATTGGTACCATCTAGATCTTATCGATATTGCCCCTATTATTTATAAGAGTCTATGACACTTAAGACCACTAAACCTACACCTATGGAAACCTCTTATGTGTTCAATCACTTTTGTATACCATTAGGATTGTTTTCCCTCCTTGGTAGGGTGAATGGATGATGTCACATCACACAAGTGGTGTGGGACACCTAAGTGACATGTTATCATTAAATATCTTTGATTATGATAGACCTTGTGTTATTTTCTTGTATGATTTGTGACATTATTCAATGATTTGGAAGAATGATGGTGTCTCATGTGGGTGGTATATGACACTATCATAATGCATCATCATTATTGCACTTCCAAAAAATTATTCTCATGTTGAATCATGAGTGTTTGTATGACAATCACTATGTTGTTGATTATTTTTAGGAAAGATGGGTTGTGTATGGTTGTGAACTTAGGAATATGAACACTAAATGGTTTATGAAGATCCTTAGATTCACACTGATTCTAAAATTAGGAATTTATTTATGAGTTTAGATAAAATGAGGTGGACTCTTTGACCCATAAGTCTTATGGTCATCTGCATATATACTTAGTATGTATTAGGAATGTTCTATTTCCTATTTTGGTTCACTATTGAGACTTGATTTATGCTACATGGAGCTAGTTGTAGTATAATTTGTATACACATTGTTTTCTCTCTTATTGATGGCTCTGCATATACATTTTTTTATAAAAGGTAGGACCACTCTAAAAAACAAGAAGTATGCAGAGGATTTGTAAGATTCTGTAGTTAGAAATAAATCCTTTGATGATATTCTCCATCTTTCTACATAGTAATTTAGTAGTAATGATGATCTTCGGTATTTTTATGAATACTTATTTTTATGTGATTACCTTGGACAAAAAGAATTATATATTATATTATTATTGAGAAAATTAAATCATGTAAAATGTAATTAATGATATTGTTTGAGATATACTAAAAAGAAAATAATTAGTTTTAAAAAAAATTGTAAACTATTAATTTATATAATTATGAGAATAATTTAAAATTAAATATTTTTTGAAAATAATTGATTTTTAAAAACATTGTAAGCTATTATTTTATATAATTAAGAGAATAATTCAAAGTTGGACACACTTTGAAAATGTACTTTGATGATTGAAAACATTCAAAGTTTTAGTCTTCTTAAAACATATTGAATATGAATGTGCAATTGTACTTTTCATTAATATAATAACGTTGAGATATTTTTGCTTAGCCACTAATTACATGTGAATATTTTGATTTTATAAATAGAATGTGTTCTCTAAATTTACATGGAAGTACTATGAAAGCTTATATTGGAATTGTATTATAAAATAAAAATATGATATTCTATTTAGTTAATTTTATGTGAGCATATACTTTGATTTTTAAAATAAATATAAGTTATGTATTTATGAATTATGAAATAAGTAATTGAATTTATTGAAATGAAAATATAATTATTTTTTATTTTAGTTTTGATTACATGTATGATTGGACATGATAAAAATTTGTGTGTTTCATTATTTAATACAAATTAGTTATATTAGTGAATATAAGTGTAGGGATTAGTTAATAAACTTTTAGAAGGATAATTTAGAGTTGCACAAAAAAATTTATAGGGGTAATTTTTTGACATCTGATTAGAGGGGTTCTTATGTTATGGTATTAGATCTCAGCTTCAATCCTCAAGCCTAATGTGTTCATTCACATTTATAATTGCATATTTTTAGAAACATTTAATGTTGTGATAATGGTAGTAATTGGATATTTCAAAAGGACCCTTGGAATTAACTAACTTTCCTTCAAGTTTTAATCTAGAATGTCTTAGATATTATTTACATGATCTATTGATGTGTGGAATGTCATGTCAAATGAGATGAACTCCATAACTCCATAGATGGAAATGCAAAACCCTTTTAGATCTTAGTGATTTTCAAACTATCAATCACATGGAGTGATGGAAAAATGGTTGATTTCAAGTAATTACCTTAACATAGACCTTTAAATAAGGAATGCTATAATTATTACAATAGGAATTTTAGAAGTGTTAGTAAGATAATGTTGTACACGTATATCCAATGTAACTTTGAAAGTCCTTTGGAGTTTAATATTATAATGATTTACCAAAACCATAGTTAAGTAATGAAATTTAAGGGAAGCATGTCCCTAGAATGTGGAAGTTATTGTAAATTTTTTTACCTTAAGGGTAAAATTGTATTTGAATAGAGATCAAGTTGAATATGTGTTGACTTGATCTAGGGATATTAAGAATTTCTATGTCTTAAAATTTGAGAACTTAGAACTTGATTTTATTCATTATCCCATCAATAACAAGTTATTCTTGATTTGTGTTTTTCTTAAATAATAATCCATTACTATATCTCTAACAATTGATTGAGGAATCTTTGTAGGATAAAGATCTAGAATTAGTCTTGTTAAAAATCCCTTGGGAAGGGTGAAATTTTCTGTCAATGAAATGATGTCATTTTCAAGGAAGACAGGATTCACATTTTCCTTACTATCAAAAAAGGAAGTGATTAGTGCTAAGTTAACTAGACATGGATTTTGGGTTATGGACTAGAAAATGGATTGCTATATTTAATCAATATTTTTATTTATGCAATTGAATTAGGATTAAACATTATTGATATTCTTATATTTATTTATGTCAGATATTGAATTATGTGGATTTTATTTATATCTATAATAATTATGATTATTTAATAGAATTCATTGCTTATATTTATGTAATTTGGATTGATAACATGAGATAGATTTGATGTTTATATTATTATGATTATCATGTTGATTTGATATCTTAATTAATACTAACCACTCTTTCATTCTTGGGGAGTGTGATTGCAACACAAGTTCTTCCCCTCAGGAAGAGGGAAGACATCATCAAGAAAATTTAAGTAGATTATTGATTGGTGGTACAAAAGAGAAGAATGTGAATGCAAGTCAAATTAAATACACTGATAGTAAAAATGAAACTAGTACACTATGTTGCCTTGGGAAAGGTAGATAGAATGTTGTGGAAATATTTTTGTTATTCACTTTTTAGTGAATATATCATATTATGTGATTTGATCTCCTTCAATTTATGTTATGATTGATTGTTTTAAAGCTTATGTTTTTGATATGATTGTTGAGTTGTACATGATTATATTGTTGAATGTCTTACACTTATACCACAATTGATTTCATGAAATTTGTTGCACTGTGGTTTAGATAGGACAATGAGCATACAATTTTCATCGATGATGGAGGTGTTGGGATAGACAGGTGAAGGTTATGATACCAAGAATGGTATCACTCTGTGACTAAAACCTATGAATGAACTTAGCTTGCAACCAAGTCAACACCCATCGACTTGTCGATCTAACTTAGAGACTTATTTAGACTTATTGTTGCTAATATAGAATTTGAACTATAATTCGGTATCGATATTATAGTTTGAATAAACATCATCCTTGATTTGTATTTAACACCAAAAATTAAATTTTGAATTGATATTAAGGTTAGTCCACGACCTTGACATTACTAAAAGACCTGTAAACAATTACCTAAAGTTGTGCACTCGATATTAAAAAGTCAAAGAATAATTTTAACTCTACCTAAAAACTTATGATAGATTTAATATACTACTCTAACTTAAACCCCTCAAAAATTGAAATATATGAGAAAGTTGATATTACTACTATTATTAAAAAACCCTCAAAAATCAAAATATTAATTTAATCTTAAATTTTTGTTAAGCTAAAATGAATAAATTTAAACTTTGATCGAACCTTTAAATTAATTGCTAAAAATGCTTTAAACCACACTGAAAATATATATTATTAAGATTTTAAAGTGACTTGACCAAATATATATCCTAAACTATGTCATTCACAATATTGACATTGAACTTAATATTGTGAAGTAATACCTAAGAACCTAAGACCTAGGTACTATGAACTTTGATAAACACTAAATTCCTAAATCTGATCTTTATTTTAAACATCCCACAAAAGTTTTTTTAAACTATTAACTATATGCTCATTTATATTATTGAAGGTATAAAAAATACCTAGGAATCCATACCTAAATCACATTCAAATTTTGGAATAATGACTTTAACATATTTTAATAATGGAAGTGGCTTCAATACAAGCCAGATGCCCGACAATTTATTTAATACAAATGTTATGTTGGCTTTGGATACAACATATATATTGGAATTTTAAAAAAACTTTAGTTTATGATTTATGATTTATGATTTATGTTTGGATTTTGAAAATGAAAAAGTTTTAAGGTTTTGATTTTTTTTAAATGATGAAATGGAGTGGCCAACTTGGTTTTGATATTTCGATCCTTTGCATATAAAATATTAATTGTGGGAATAAATTACATGGAAATGATGAGGAGCCTTTGAGAATGCATTGGAAATTTGGTTGGATGCATGAAAAATCTGAAGGTTTCCTTCGCAGTCTTTTCAAGGAAGAATTTGATTCAAAAGCAAAAGCTATGCAGGATTGTGGGGGGTTTCTTTTAGCAAGTTTAGAGAATTGTGTTTGGTTTATTTATATAAAAAATAATAAATAGTCGAGTTATTCTTATTTTAGATATTTTGTCATTTTAATTTGGAAAAAAAATAATAAAGATATGAAGGGTTTGTAAAAGGAAAGCTCAAGAGAAGTAGAATAAAAGGAGAGGGCACAATCGAGAGAAGACAACGAAGATCACAAAGGGTGTTCTTGTATTCAAAGTATTCTCATTTGATTTTGTATCTTTATAAAGGTAAGAGTTAATATTCTTTTTTATTTAAGCCCTGCATGATTGAATACAGGTGTAGAATAGATTTATTTTGAAAATCTTTGACTATTCGTTTAGTAGAACTTATGAGGATAGATGTGTACATTTATGTGATAAAAATAATAAAGATATGAAGGGTTTGTAAAGGGAAAGCTCAAGAGAAGTAGAATAAAAGGAGAGGGCACAACTGAGAGAAGACAACGAAGATCACAAAGGGTGCTCTTGTATTCAAGGTATTCTCATTTGATTTTGTATCTTTATAAAGGTAAGAGTTAATATTATTTTTTATTTAAGCCCTGCATGATTGAATACAGGAGTAGAATAGATTTATTTTGAAAATCTTTGACTATTCGTTTAGTAGAACTTATGAAAATAGATGTGCACATTTATGTATGCATATCTATCAAAATGCTTATCGATATGGTATTAGAGTATTTACCTACAACAATTAAATATTAGGATTATAGATTTGGTTTTTATATTGAAAAGTAATGAATTTCAATTCTTATTTTCTCTTTTATCAATGTTTTTAATATGGAACTTGAAAATAATACTTTGAATCTTATAGCTTTTACAAATGTCAATTTGAATTTATTATTATTTTCATTCAAAGAAACCTTAATGGAACTATTTTTTTGGAAAGATGTTTGAAGCGACTATTATGGTTAGATGCATTAGGATTGTATGATGAATTTTGTATGCTTAATTATTACTTAATACGGTTTGGTGTGCATCTTCTTCTTAAAGCTTGGTGTCTTGTAACTCCAAAATATTCGAGAAGTAGGTTGGAACAATCTTATGTCTCTATAACTTAGTTGTAAATTTTTTGAAGGTCGATAAGACTCACTGAGAATGTTATATATGATTTATTGTTGTTTTAAGTTGGATATAAGTTTTATAAATTGAATCTCTTAGAAAGATATTAAGACTTATATCATAGATTTTAACTGTATAAAATGTTGAGTATTTAATGTGAGGCTATTAAATCTGTTTATTATTAATCCTTGATGATTGCTTAATTATATTGAATGAAAAGTTTTAAACTTTGATAATTAGGTTAGACCTATTACATCTGATTGTAGTTGAAGTTATGTTGCATATAACATATTTTTTTATAAGTAGGTCCTAAATAATTTTGGCTACATGGAAACTTAAAGTTGAAAATCTAGTTTTGAGCTTGTATCACTATATTGATTTATGTATGAGAATCTTAAGGAAGTAGGAAGTGAACTATATACTCTTTCTCAAGCTTGAAATGAATTTTTGATATATGTTGTTGGTCGGTCTAAATATGATAATCTCTTATTATATCGCCATTCTAAAGTTTAAAAAATAATCATTTGAATCCTAAAAGTTGAAATGACCATTTTACATTGATTATAGATATTACTCTTTATGCTCATTTCTTGATTGATTTAGAGACTTGAATGTCTTTTTTCAAAACTTTGATAACTCTAAGAAATTTGAATAAACAAAGAAAGGCCAACTTTAAGAAATTAGAATAAATGAAGAAAGGCTTAATACTTTTAGTTATACTTGTTTAATGATTGTATAGTGAATATATTCTTCTCTCTAAAATGATTGAACGTATCAATTGTGGCAGCTTTATGAATAGGGTATGAGGCTTGACAATGAACTTATTATGAAGTAGATATATTTTTATTTTAAAATACAAAAATTGTATTAGATATTGATTAAGAATGAATTATTATATTATATTTTTTTATAAGACCAATATATAAATTATTTTCACCTTTACATACTATTAAGCTTCTTGCCCATCCTCAATAGGGCAAATGGATGATGTCGAATCACGTGGCTGTTATGGGACACATGTGGGAAACATTATCATTCAAGTGTTTTGTCTATGATAAACTTTTTGTTATTTTTGTATGGTTTATTACAATCTTCAAAGAAGTGTAAGGAGGATGGCATTTTGCAGGAGTGGTATGGGACCCCAACATGATACATCACCATTCTCATAATTCTCAAAGATTGTTTGCATGCTAAGTCATGAGGGTTTGTATAAAGATCACCACATTATTTATTGTTATTAGGAAAGATGGGATGAATATGGTCATCAATTTAGGAATGTGAACATTGAATGGATTATGGAGATCCTTAGTTTCACCTTGACTTGGAATTTGGAAATTGATTTTTGTGTCCAGATGAAACAAGGTGGATTCGTTGACTCTTAAGTCTTATGACCATAAGCATATATATTTAGTATGGATTAAGAATGCCATATTTCCTATTTTAGTTCACTATTAAGACTTGTTTTATGTTGCATCGAGCTAGTTGCAGTACGACATATATACATAGTATTCTCTCTCTAACAATTATGTATCTACCTTTTTAATGAAGGGTAGGGAAACTCTTAGATATGAGAGGTTTTTGGGAATCCAAAAGGCTTTCAGTTAGAGGTAAATCCCCTGATGATGTTCTCTCTCTTTTTACATATAAATTTAATAATAGTAATCTTCGGTTTTTGTATAGTTTTCTGTAAGAAGACTTGATATTGTGTGACTACCTTAAACAACATAATGTATTATTATTGAAAAGATGAAATTATGTAAATTGTAATTAAAGATATTATTTGAGATGTACATAAAATGAAATAAAGAATTGTTGTTTTTAAAACATTGTAAGTTGTTATTTTATATGATAAGAGAATAATATAGATTTGGATACACTTTTGAAAATGTACTTTGATGAATGAAAGCATTCAAGATTTAGTTTTATTAGAACATATTAAATATGAATTTAATTATAGTTTTTAGTGAAATAGTAATTTTGGCTTAGTTGTTCATTATGTATGAATGCTTTGAATTTATAAACAAAATATATGCTCTAACTTTGTGTATGGAAGTACTATGAAAGCTTGTCAAGGAACCTAGAACAATAAACATGCTCTGATGCCTACTTAGTCAGGATCTTGCTCTACCAATTAGAGCACATATGATTACTTCTTGTATTAGCAACTAAACACGGAATTATACCAGAATCAATAAGTAACTAGAAATATGAAACAACACAGGAATTGAGAGACAATACACAATTGTATTAATAATCACTCAGAAGAATATACAATAAGGAAGATGCCACTTCTTCCTCCACCTCAAAGGTTCGCCACGCCTCAAGACCTTCTTCCCTCTCTCTCTCAGTCACAACAATCAACTCCAATATAGAATTGATGTTCACCTCTCCAACCAGTCAGTAACACGCTGCCAGTTCACCAAGTACACAACCGTACTCCAAGTAGATCACCTGCTCTCTGCTACCTGTAAATCACTAGACCTTACTCACCATGTAGATATCTCTACACCCCTGAAGAACCCTTGTCCTTGCCTCACCAAGTCCTTATGATTCTTCAACCAGTACCCCGGTGGATCAGCTCCTTGACCTTGCAGACCTTGCAACTCTCCTTGATCATACACACTCAGTACCCCTTTGGAACTAGGAGGAGCTACACTAGCTCTCTCTAAAAGCTCTATGGCTTTCTAGCACACTTTTACAATACAGCCCATGAGTCCATATATAGATCTCATGCTTACAATAATTAGACTAACCTAATTACAATAATTAGACACGCAACTCAAGACTAAGACTAGCCTTCAACATGCAAACTAACTGTCCAAAAATAGACTCTCCAGAATCAACATGCGAACTGCCCGTTCATGCACAGGTTGCCGACGTCGGCACCTCCAAGACCGATGTCGGCCGACGCCAGTTACTTCCTCACTGCCATCTGACCGACGTCAGTTGATCAAACCGACGCCGGTTTCCCTGCAACTGATTCTGCAACTCCCCGCAACTCTGCATCCTCCATAACTTCTCCTGTTTGCATCCTGGTGAAGCTTTTAGCTCCACAACCTAACAATCTCCCACTTGGAGATAAACAACTGCACCTGTACCTGTACCTATACACCATCTAAATTATTCCTTGGCTTGTATTCCTCTTCAAGATCAATCCTGAAGACCAACCACCACACAGCCTGTGATGCTATACCTGTCATTCAAGTAACCTGCCATATCCGAACCTACACGTCCATATAGTGAAGAACTTGAACCTGCATAACAAGAATCCCTGCTGCTAGTCCCACTAAACTGCCCTCCAGTACTCCTTCCCCGAATTGGCTCCATACTTTTTGACAACCCCCACTAATTGGGAAAACTCAGGTCTACACTAGACCTCATGTGATTTCGAACCCTGTTTCAAGCTAAGCTTGAACTATCCAGCCATTGGTGTGCTTTCTGATTCTGCATCCTTCGTAATGAACCTCGCCAACACCGTCTTCACATCAGCTCCCACTGGAGATAAAATCTCCATGTCTCTTATGCCAAATAATTTCGCTGCTCCAAATTCTTCATGACACACCTCTGAACTAACCTTACCCTTAGCTCAGCAAAACCCTGTATGTACAAACCTACTAGTAAATCACCCACATACAGTAACAAGATGATGTCATGACTCATCATCCACCTGGTAAGAACAAACACAATAGTTACACTGACATTGACTGAAGCCGTGCTTAGTCATCCACCTGTCAAAACCTGTACCACTGTCCTGCAGCTTCTTCAAGACCATATACCTTGGCCTTCTATCTCATGTGTCCATCCACTCTCTTCTTTAACTTGGGAATCCATTCTATCTCTCAGTGCTTTCTTTCAGCTGACAACTCTACCAACGAATACCTGTTTGGTTTTTCTCCAAGGACTCACACTCCTCATCCATGCCAAGCTCTCACTGTATCTAGACTCTACCTGCATTGCCTCTTCACATCTTCCTGGTTCTCGACCATCAATAAGCAATATAAAGAAGGTGAACAATGAATATGAGGTTCACTTACCCTTTCTGACCTCCACATGAGCGTTTGAGACTTGTTGACAGCTTGCTGTCCACCCAATATCTATTCCAGTGACCGATCTCGGCCATCTCCCAGTCTGCTCCTGACCGATGTCAGTTCCCTGCACTGACACTGACTGTCGACGTCGTTTCCCTGGCCGACGCCGGTATCCTTTCTGCTGACGTCGGTTCCTTCATGACCGATGTTGGTCTTCCTGTTGCCGATGTCGATTACTGTCTGACCGACATCGGTACATGTGTTCGTCTGTGAGTGATAACTTTTTACCCGTGAGCTCTCCATGGATCAAAGTCCTAATCAAATCAACCTTGCTCTGCTCAGAATAATTTAGTTCCATCCCCTGATCTCTGTCCGTCATCTCCTCCATGAACACCAAGGCTTTCCAGTTCTTTAGCTTGTCAAAAACATCTGTCTTTCACTTCAGAACCTGCATTCCCCTCCTTCATATGTGACCAAGCCCATGAAGCCACATCTCTGCAACAGAAGGTGAATCAGTAATATAAGTAGATAGATAAAGGATACCTACTTTCTTACCACCATCTAATTCAAGTGTATCCGCTGTGAGAGCTACAGTGTATCTCTCATCACCCAAATTTCCTGAAGAAATTAGACTCATCTCCAAGACTGGTACCTGCATGACTTCCTTCAACCACTGTGTGTCGTCCATCTGCAATTTCAGCTTCACTTCCCCTTTGCCAATTCTTTGGCAAGGCTCACCAGCTCCTCTCCCTGGGGCTGCATGGAAAGAGGTAACATAATCTGTTATCCAAGATTCAACTTCATCCAAGAAACCTCCCAAAGCATCCTGTGCAACAACACCTGCAACATTTGCATCTTCAGTTCCTTCATGCTGATCTGCTACCAACCAACAATATCTTTTTCCCTGCTCTTTCTTTCCATCAATCAGACCATTCGTGCTATTCAGTTTCTCCATTCGTAGATTACTTCCTTCTGCCATTGCTATACTCCCAATCAATCAGAAACCCCTGTGAGTAACCTATAATCAACAAACACTACCAGATCTGAAACCACATGTTAATAACCCAACCAAAAGCTCTGATACCACTTGTCAAGGAACCTAGAACAATAAACATGCTCCGATGCCTACTTAGTCAGGATCTTGTTCTACCAATTAGAGCACATATGATTACTTCTTGTATTAGCAACTAAACACGAAATTATACCAGAATCAATAAGTAACTAGAAATATGAAACAACACAGGAATTGAGAGACAATACACAATTGTATTAATAATCACTCAGAAGAATATACAATAAGGAAGATGCCACTTCTTCCTCCACCTCAAAGGTTCGCCACGCCTCAAGACCTTCTTCCCTCTCTCTCTCGGTCACAACAATCAACTCTAATATAGAATTGATGTTCACCTCTCCAACCAGTCAGTAACATGTTGCCAGTTCACCAAGTACACAACCGTACTCCAAGTAGATCACCTACTCTCTGCTACCTGCAAATCACTAGACCTTACTCACCATGTAGATATCTCTACACCCCTGAAGAACCCTTGTCCTTGCCTCACCAAGTCCTTATGATTCTTCAACTAGTACCCCGGTGGATCAGCTCCTTGACCTTGCAGACCTTGCAACTCTCCCTTATCATACACACTCAGCACCCCTTTGGAACTAGGAGGAGCTACACTAGCTCTCTCTAAAAGCTCTATGGCTTTCTAGCACACTTTTACAATACAGCCCATGAGTCCATATATAGATCTCATGCTTACAATAATTAGACTAACCTAATTACAATAATTAGACACGCAACTCAAGACTAAGACTAGCCTTCAACATGCAAACTAACAGTCCAAAAATAGACTCTCCGGAATCAACATGCGAACTGCCCATTCACGCATAGGCTACCGACGTCGGCACCTCCAAGACCGATGTCGACCGACGCCGGTTGCTTCCTCACTGTCATCTGACCGACGTCGGTTGATCAGTCCGACGCCGGTTTCCTCGCAACTCTGCATCCTCCATAACTTCTCCTGTTTGCATCCTGGTGAAGCTTTTAGTTCCACAACCTAACAAAGCTTATAACTAGATTGTATGGTAAAATATAAACAAGACATTCCGTTTAGTTAATTTGATGTGAACATATACTCTAGTTTTGAAAAGGAATGTATATTATGACTTTGTGAATTATGTAAGCAAGTAATTAAATTTGCTAAGATGATAATGAAATTACTTGTTGATTTTAGTTTTAATTACATGTATGATTAGACATGATCAACTTGTTTGTGATTTTGTTACTTAATACATGTTATTTGTATTAGTGAATATAAATGTAAGGAATAGGTAAGAAACTTGTCGAAAGGTTAAGTTGGAGTCACACGGAAAAAAAAAAATTGCAAGTGATTTTTTAGTATCTTATCAGAGAGATCTTTACATTGTGGGTCTATTCTTCCACCATGTGTTGATTTCTTGTACCTTGATTATCCATTTTCACTCTTTTGCATGGTCAGCGTACACACAAATGATTCCTAATTTGAATTGAAAGGTGCTTATATATATATATATATATATATATATATATATATATATATATATATATATATATATATATATATATATATATATATATACCCTAAGCCTTTTGGAACAAAACATACGTGTAGGAATCTCATATCTACAAAATTACTGAGTTACACATTGAGTCTATTCATCAAACACTTTTCAAGGAGCTTGCCCATTGATCATATTCTTTCATCATCATCAATTGAAGTATTTTGGCTACATACTTATACCAAAATAAGGTTTCATTAAGGAACATACAATATTCATTTATTCTTTAAGGGAGAGAATGTGAAGTTATTTCATCTCATTTGGGTTGGATCACTAACATGCATAAAACTATTTGACTCATGATTTTGAACGTGTAGGATATGTAACTGCAACCCTCAAGGGGTCCCATGCCACTAATCTTGCACATTTTATTTAGTCTTGTTATATTATGATGAATCAGGGTTACATCAAATGAAAAGAGATTCAGACAACTATGCGCATTTATTTAGCTTATCAAAGATAAAACTTTGGACTTTTACCATTGACTAATGGTTCCAAAAAGCTTCAGACATGAGAGATAGACATAACCATATCTATAGTAGGTTTCCACATGAATGACTAGAATTGTGATTTTTAGTGAGCTACGAATCTAGTCGTCCCTTTTTAGTGTTGTACGAAAGTGGTCATCATAAGAAAACATACTTTACTTTATAGATATCTTTTGTATTGTTTTAAATTATGTTATTTAATATCTTAATTACTCTCCAAAACTCATGTAAGTCATATTTAGGTACACATCTCTCTTTATCTATTTCTTTAGCATCTCAAGATACCTCGTTCTATTTCTCCGTTTCCTATCAGTAAATTAGTCAAGTAAATTTACCATATTTACTATGTTTAATTATATATTTTTTGTGCCACTATTTTACTTGATTGGCATAGTATTTTGAACACTTGTGTGCCCTTTTTACAAAATGTATGAATGGATGGATGATTAGTCTTCACTCTTTACAAGGAATGCATGCTTATTACCAATATCTCAACTTTCAATTTACTCTTTGAATATGTATCGAGTTCTATTATGTAATATTTTACTTGTTCTTTGTTTTCTTTGGTCATCTTCTATTAATAAAATAGGGTTACTTTCTATATAGCTTATGCTTTCTATTTTTATTTTATTTTCATGTTTATAGCATGGTTATAGTGTATTGGGTTAAAATCCCTTTTCGTATTATATTGATAGGCATAACTTAAAATCATAGTTAGTGGTGATGGTGGAATGTATCGGTTTGAGATGTCAATAAGAATGACCTACTTTAAATTTATCATCTATTTGATTATCATTAGCATAATTTCTCTTCTTGTTTTGAGAAAGTAATTGAAAAATTATGATATCTTAAACATACAGTGGAGTTTGGACCCCATAAATCTTCAAAGTTAATGTAATGGTGTAATTAGATTGAGAGTCTTTAGTTAGTAAGCAATTCATAAAAAAAGTTATAGAATTGTTAATCAACATAAAACTATTCAATAACAAAAACTATATAACAAATATAATATAAATGTCTTGAAATTAATACATCTCAATATTTTTTAAATAGATATATTCAAAATCTTTTTATTAATATTAATATAGTTAATCATGCCAATAAGATATAGAAGGGTTGGTTAAGTGGGTTGGTTGTGTCCAGTTCAATCTAGGTTCAAATCTCACAGGACGTTTATAGATCGGATGTGGCTATTTGAATTGATTTAATAATTTTGATGATCAATAGTAATCATTTGTATTAGTTTAATAATTCTCAAAAACTAAACCCTTTAATTATACTCCAAACTCGATTCGTATTGAATAAAAATCCCATCAATCTTAATAATTATCTCATATATATATATATATATATATATATATATAAAATTAATTGTCACATATTAAAAATAAAAATAAACACTTTCAAATGAGATAAGATCTTTGTCACTTTCAAAGATCCTTTCTCAAAGTATGTTAAACTAAATGCAACCCCACTTAAATAATGACTAGAACCCCACCCCAGTGAAATGATGATTAGATATTTGGTACCTAAAGTGAAATATGTCTATGATTCCCTGACAAATAAATCATTCCCCTCCCACCAGTGGAAAATATAAATGTCTCTTTGATTGGTGATCCATAGCTATTATGGTTCTTATAATTTCCTCCTTCTTCAACGCCATTTAAATGCTTGTAAAACTTTGTCAAGTTTGTGTATTGATTTTTGATTTGGAAATGGGACATTTTTTCTTGGTTTGCTTGCTTTAGGTTGAAGAAAAACTCCATTGAAAAGTCTAGTAGGCCCCTTTTCCTTCATTATTTTAATAAAAAAGTTGGCTCGTCCTTTGCTTAGGGACTCGTACCTGCGCCCATTTCTAGCTCAATTCAGGACACGTGTCATGTTGGCAATGCTTTAAAAAGGGACAAACTTTAAAGGTGTTATTTCCTGACCTTTTAATCATTTAAAACTTCCAATTTTAATGGGATTGTAGGTGCGGTACAATACTATTAAATGAGACCCACTTCGACGGAAATTAAATATAAAATAGTTATTACAATATTTAAAATAGTGAGGGAAAAAGTATTAAATATAAAATCCTTATTATAATATTTAAAATTTCGAAGAAAAAATATTATATGTTGATTATATATATTTTTGATTGAAAAGCGCGTTTTATTATATAAAAAAAGTTTTACATTATGAATTTGCGTAGATACATAATTTTTTACACTAATATTAAATATATATTATTTAATATTTATCTAAAATTTATTTGATAATGATATAAAGTAATTATTCACATCATGATATGTAAAATTTATAATTGTTACAAATTTAATCATTTTTTAAACCATTAATAATAATTAGCCTCCACAAATCACTCAAGCCTCAACCATCATACTTATTCAAATTATATCTTTAAGCATTATTTATAATAATATTTTTTCAAAAAAAAAAACTATGTCATTCGAATTTATAATAATTCATTGAAAGTATGTCTAGTTTAAGATGTTGAGCATTGTAATATTTTTTCAATTATAAATATATAAAATTTTAAATTTCAATTTTTTTATGTTTGATAACACAAACTTGTTAAATGACTATTGTCCTCGTCTTCATATTATATTAATTTCTTAATTAGGAAAATTAAATACATATTAATTTTTATTACAATCATTAATAACTTTATATGTATCTTACATCCTTAACCACAAATTTACATTTATTTTCATCAAAAATTATAATCTACACAAACATATGTTAAACAAACATATGTTAAATTATAATATATGTTGTAATTTTAATTATATATTATCTCTTCATTGAGGAATCAATATCCAACCAAAAATCTAAAATATGTTAATATTAAGTTTATGTTTCATTTATTTATCGAATACTTAATTTTTAATATACAAATTTTAATATTTAAATTATATGAACACTCATTTAAGTCATTATATATACCTAAAATTAACTTCAAGATATTAAGACGATTAACTAATAAACACTTTATCAATATATAATGATTTTCCATATTTTTCATATTTAAAAAATGAATTATAACATGAAGACCACTAGAAAAGTTAGTAACATATATTATACAATTTCATATATTTATTTTATGGTCTATTTTATATAAAAGAGGATACTATATTTTATTTTTGGGGTTTGAATTGATAACTTTATTTTTATTGAGTTTATTTTCATTTTTAAATTGAATGATATAAGATAAATAGAAAAATAATCTTTTTATAGGTTTTATGAATGTTTTAGGTATATTTATTATTCAAAAAAATTATAAATAGAAGATTATATGATAAAGCAGTTAATAGGAATGCATGGCACCAACCCTCATAATTTCTTTGTTGGTTGGTTAAAATCGAGTAAGTGCAAGAAATAAACCTGTAGCACCTCCATACTGGGCAAGTAAAGTTGAATAAAGGCAAGAAAAAAAATGAACCCTCAAGACCACCATACTAGTCAGGCAAACCCTAGTAGGGCAAAACAAGAACAAACCCTAAATACATAGTCAAACCCTAACCACCAAGCAGTGACTATACATAGTGAAATCCAAACAAAACACGGTAGCCGATGCAACATAAATGGCTAGGAAAACACACAAACAAGCTAAAATAAGGGCAAAAAACTCCCCACACTTAGATCTGACCAAGGAATTAGCAAAACAAAACCATGAGTAACTGACACTAAAGACTGAGTCTGTGGCCAAAACCCCATCCAAACAAACTGATGTGCAGGCAGCCCTGACAGCGATACATCACAATAAAAAACAATAGAAAATGGCCATGCAATCTTCCAAATGAGTCGCAGTTCCTGACCTTTCCTCTTTGACATGCAACACTCTTACAATCACGCTCCTCAAAGCCACACTATAATAGAACGAACCCTAAGGTTAGGGTTTCGATGGAGGGAGGGACAAAGTGTATCTCCTCCATCTTTATCTCTCATCAGCCGACCTCAAATTTTTCTATAAATTTTAAAAAGAATATTTTATATAATAAATTGGTGTCTTTCTTGATGGTATCTTAAAACACTACTAAATTCTATTTTATTAGTAAGATATTAATTTAATATAATTAATCAAAGATTTAAAATATCATATAACAAAAATTATATTGAAGAAATTGTAATTAAAAAGACATCTTCAATATATTATAATTAAAGATGAATAATAATATAACTTTGTAAAATTTGCTAGTTTTACCTCATCAAATAAAAAATAATATAACTTTGTTTAAGATTTTTAATTGTAGAATATAAATTAATTTTTTATTTTTATTAACTAAGTTTTTGATTTAGCATTAAAAATTGGGTTTCGTTAAAACCAAGCAACTTCACCTAACGACCTTTTGATAACTACAAATCAATGTATTTTAAGACCATATCAAATAAAATGTCAAATTTTAATTAAATTTAAAAAAAAATACTAAACACATATTTAATCTCCTAATTAATTATTATAATAATTTTATGTAACATGTAACATTAATCATCGATTTTTACATAATTTATATACTTATGCAACTTTTATTTTGATTGAAATCTTGCTTTTACACAGAGTAGACGTACAAAATGCTTCTTTGACTTAGTGCCAAAGACTGAGGGGTATCCATTCCGCCAAATTGACTCGAGGTATAATCCCAACCTCATCACTTTTTTTTAATCTCTTGAGATTTATACTCTAGTGGATGGTTAAGAAACACCATCATCCTCACCATTGGACTACAACCCACTTAATACTTATACAACTTTTTTTTTAAAACTATAAATTATTCTCTTACACACAAATTTTATCTTGAAGAATAAAGGATATTTTTACCTTTAAAATCTTGGAAATGGATGTATATATTATAATTAAATGGATAATTCAATGCACCTTAGATAAAACCAATGTATTTATAATTTTAAGGCTATAAAGTTTCTATGGAAAAAGTTGTTCACTCTTAGTAGGTTCCATGATGGAGGTCTATGCACTCTATGGTGTTTACTTAAATTTTATATGTATATTTTATTAAATTTTTAATTACTCTCAAGTTAAATTATTTTTTAATATAAAATTAAAAATTATATTTAAATTTGTAAAAGAAATGTTGATAGGGATGTGAATATAAAAGTAAATAAAAGTGAGGTTCGTTATATAATTTGAAATAAAAATGTAAGTAAAAGAGGTTATATCTTACGAAGATTATATGTGTTGATTTTTTTTTTTAGTATGATGTTGGAAAGAGAGAAAATGGGATATGCAGAGGGCTTCCAATGTAGGAACTCTTTAGACTGTAGTGAAAGTCAAATGCTAGTAATCAATGTTGTCAATGTTAATTTCTAAATTTTATAAGAGGTAGCATTGTGATTTTTTTACTAGTAGAGCCCATCCCTTTTTAATGTGTATTTGTTTGTAACTACCATGATTGAAGGTGCATTTTAATAGATATCAATGTTTTTAATGTTTGAAAAAGTGCAAGATATACGAGGTTCTTGCATACACAAAGATGTTTTGCATTAGAGGAAATTAGCCCAAGTCATCCACAAGAATAATAGAGCAACCACAAAAGGGGGTGTTTTTCTCATGAGGGAGTGCTCCACATAAGCAATGATCAATTTGAGTGAATAATTTCATCCTAATGAAGCTCATCTCATTGACAATAATGTAGTAAATATGTTTTAGTTGTTCTTGAAAAGTAGCCAATGCCCACCCATCCAAGGGATTCATCTCCTTGATAGGGATTCTAAGCCTTACATGAATAGTTGATGCATTAATATTGAAGGTTGTAACACCAGTTGGAGCTCACAATAAGTTGGGTGATTGATTAGCTCATGTGGGTTTAGACAATACAATTTTTGATTTTGTTGATTGGATATGACTTTCTAGTGCCATCAGTGCGCTAGATAATCATTTTTAGAGGGGAAATGCTAGCATTCTTAAAAGAATGATTAATAATAATATCAAATATAGTGTGTTGTTTAGTAGAGAAGGTTTCAGGAGATGAGAAATTAGAGTAATCAAGGTGTGGAATTTGATGATTTGCATGATTTGAGTCTATAAATGGTATGGCTATTTCATGTAACAGAAAAGATACATCATTCTAGTTCTAATTATGGCTTTTGTTAAAGTTGG